>JBBMKF010394531.1:0-14183 GCA_037834155.1 Curcuma caesia
CGTGGGTACTCTACGGTCGAGAACAGAGAGCTGGAACCCGAGGAGAAGGTCTAAGCTTCGTTGACTTCTGTTACCGTTTCCGGTTATGCGACCGAATCATGCGAACTAAATTGGCTAAAGAAAATAATAAAAATATGTATGTGAAAATTGTTCGCAGACAAGTTTTTATGCGTGAATATTATGTGAAGATAATGGACATGTTTATTTTTCTTTTTTTTTTTGAAGAAATAAATGGATGATATTATACGATTTTATTTTAAAAAGTGCTCGACAGAATCGTTTACTAAAAGACAACTAAAACAGTAATAAATAACTAATATAATTATCTATCCTGTTAAAAGGATACTAATCTTAAAAAAAACAATATTTTATCTGTAATTTAATATATTTAAAGTAATGTTTTTTTCACTTTAAAATAGCTTTAATTAAGGAGATATATTTTTGGAAAAAAAATCAAATGGACTCTCTCCCATTTTAATTTTTTATCAAAAGGTGTCCGCTTATATACAATTACTCAATTACATTCTATTATATTATTTTTATTATTATCTCTTTTTTATATTTCTCGTATAAAGTTTTGAATAAAAAATAAATTATAGAAGTTATAAAACTGTAATTACTATATATTCATAATTTTACTATTAAACTATCACATAGTTGTAATGTTGGTATAATATATGAGCAAACAAATTCAAAATAAATAAAATTTAAAAAACAAAGAACTACGGAGGTGAAATGGATTTGCTACAAGGTGATGTTGCCCTTTCGACGCTTAAGTCGAGAGGGAAGAGGAGTTATGAATTACATAATTAAAATATTTAAATTTTTGATTCTGATTCAGAGATAGCCAAATTTGATTTAATTATTTTAAACAATTTTGATTTTTAAAATCGAGAACAGATTTATCAAAATAATCAATATTTTTTTAAAAAATGAATTTTTAAATTAATAGAATCGAATTTTTAACTCCGATCTTTATGCTCTCCTAAAATCTATCTCTTTGCCAAGTCAACTCATAGACTTACTCTTCCTGACCAATGGAAATTATGGAATGGCATGGCAGCTTCCGCGCGGCTGTGCCGCCGCCTTCTTCAACCAAATGAATCCGGAACAATTTAAAGCATCTATAATTCATTTTCATTATAATATTTTTTATTTTATTAAAAAAAATATAAGATCTACTATCATATATTTATTATAATAATATATCTTTTTCATCTATATTTTTTTTTAACATTAACCTTCATTATTTATGCATCTCATCATCTACTCAATATTTTTTTTAAAAAATAATATTTTTATTCAATTTTAAAATAACCATTAAATTTAACCATTTTAATAAATATAATTAAAAAATAAAAAAAAACACATGGAATGGGTCAGCCTCTTGACTGACCTACTCCCCTTTTAATTGAACACATTCAATTGTTTGAATGCGTTCAATTGGAAGAATATTATAACACTCCTCCACAATTAATGCTGTTTAATATCAATGGGATATTATAACACCCCGTTAGAGCATCCATTGTGGATGCTCTTATAAGGGCATCCACAATGTTACCGGATATTTCATCTAAATATTTGCGGTCCTCACATCCATATTATCAATCAAATATATATTTCTTCAAATATCTCAACCTTCACAATCAAATATACCACAAACTAAATATTTATGAATCTCACCTATTATATTATTTTTTATAATAAAATAATTAAAAATCATCGAGCAAAACTTTTTGCTCGGTAATTTCAAATCTCCTTATAAATATCTCCTCCAATAGGAGATATTTGATAGTAAGAGATAGAGATGCCCTAAGATCGATTGCAATATTATTTATAAGAAAATAGATTAAAAATATTATAATTAATTATTATGAAAGAGGATAGTTATTTCAATTTCATTCAAATTTAATTCTGATTCATTTTAATAAATCTATTCTATAATAACAAACCAACTGTGTTCGTTCCTGCTCCTTTAAAGCATGCCACTGTTCTTTTTAAAAGAGCAAATACAAGTTTTTTTTGTTTATTAAAATAGATTGTTTCTCATCATACTGAAAAATAAAAATAAGCAAAAAAATATTTTCTTCTTAAACGGATTGGATGAACCGATTAAACCGGGTGCCTCACTCGGTCCATTTAACCCACCTGGTCCAATCGGCCAATCAGACCTAATTAGCAGGCGGTTTCCGTTTCTCTCGTTCCGCTCCGGCTCCTTCGCGCAACGGCGGCCAACAGAGGAGAAGCCCGGCGCCGGCTGCGGCCTCGGAAGACGCGGGCTGTGGAGGTTGAGAAAATAGAAGCTGCGCTGTGAGTTGTGTATGCGCTCGAGATAAATTGTGCCGTGCGTGCTTGTGTTCTTCTGTCGGCGAAGAGAAGGAGATCAGGACGCTGGGAGGAGTTGGAGTGAACAGCGGTGCCCTTGCACGGCGATGGAGGTAATTATTCCGTCCGACTGGGCGGACGCAGCTGAGAGCATAGTTTCCGCTTCTCTTCCTCCGCCTGTGGTCTTCATATGCGGGCCCAAGAATAGCGGCAAGTCTACCTTCTCCCGCTACCTCCTCAATGCCCTATTGCCAAGGTGTTCACTTGCTTTCATCCCCCCAGATTCATCTTGCTTTTCTTAAAGCTTTAAGATTGAATGGGACTGGGAATGTTTGATCGCAGGTATGGGAGAGTTGGTTATTTGGATACAGATGTGGGACAACCTGATTTCTCTCCTCCTGGATGTGTCTCTCTCACTCTTATTAAGGAAACTATTTCGGGTATCGATATTCTTCATCCGATTTTCTTTTTTTGTATTATAGAATTTTTATCAAATTAAAGTTAGTGAGGCAGCTCGTTATTTCTTTGTTTGTAGATTTGATGAATCCATGCATTAGAGCAACTGAAAGGTAAGCATTTCATTCTGACGTTATGGTTGCTTAGTTTGATATTCCAACATGAGTTGGTTGACTACTCAAAGTTCATTTATTGGTTTTTTTTAAAGTTTCAGTGATTTATTAATTTAGCTTTAAGAGCTAATTCAAATATCTTATTCCAATCATTTCAAGGACAAAAACAAATTAGAGATACAAATGTTTTTGATTTTAACAAAAAATTATCATCTAAAAGCATCAGGTAACATCAAAGGCTTTAGCCGTTCAATGACTATATTGCAACCTGCAAAGTTTTTACAACCAAGGCCCTCAATTAAGTAATGGCTTAATTCAATGTTTTACTTGTGGTTTTTTTCATGATAAAGAAACACCTTCTTTGTTCATGTTATTCACTTATTCTATTTCTGAGGCTGGAAATAGTTTATTGATTCCTAAGCTGGAGATATCTCAAACTAATTATGAGCAACTTCTACATAGTTATAAAGCAACGTTGGAACTTAGTCATGCTAGATTTTGTTCCTGGCAAGGCCACAAGTTTAACTTATTGGATGACATCATCCCATATGGGGATGTGAGGCTCAATCTAATGGCGCTTCCACTTCTGCAAACGATAATTTCTAATTGGAACATGCGATGGACTAGTCCTGTTATTAGCACTCATCATGCCTACGACAAACCTTGCTTTGATACCAAAATTTAACAATCTGCCCAAATGAAAGAAATTGGTTATTAACTTTATTGTCTCAATATTTGGTCCAAAAAGCTTAAACCTAACTATGGTACACTCATCTAAGCCTTATAAACCCACTCCTTAGTCTACAACTTCTCATGTTAACAAAATAGTGTATAAAGTCATTCAAAAGTTGATGTGATTTTATTTTATATTGAAGATTTTATATTACAACACAATATTCATAAAATTTCAGGTTCTTCTACTTGGGTGACATCTCCTCAAAGAGTAATCCGGAAGCATATCTGGATTTTACGTTTAGATTGTATGATTACTTTATCAAGCAGTATCATCAGCTGGATGGACCCAATGATCCTGGAAATGCAGTCTTGCCTTTGATTATTAACACTCCTGGATGGGTGAAAGGTATATTTTTGAAATGTCTACTGTTACTTGATATCTTTTCTCTTTTTAAGTAGCAAAATAAGTGTTTTCATTCTGAAAATAGTGACTATTTTTGTTGGTTAAGAACTCTTCATTGATCTTTGTTGCATGCAGGCACTGGCTTTGATCTCTTGGTTGAAATGTTAAGATATATATCTCCTACTCTAGTTGTTCAGATACACATTTCACTTCGGAGTAAAAATCTTCCAGTTGGGACATTCTGGTTGGATGCAAACCAGCAGGAACTTCATAAAGTTCCTATAGTTGTTCTTGATTCAGCACGTCGAAACATTAAAAATGAATCGTGAGTTTTCATCATTCACAATTGAGTTACTCTTTATCTCTGCTGAAACAATTTCCTCTATACATTGATGTCCAAATATATAGCAAATAGAAGACTATTTGTCATTTCTGGACGTAGCTACATATGCTATTTCTTTATTTGCTTTTGAAATCGATTTTTAATCTAGTTATGCTTTCTACCAAGTTTTAGATATACACCAGGCTATAGCTTGAGTTGGTGTGCTATAGAGCTGGACAACTTCACTTGTAAGGCTTTAACAGTGCCAAATTCTCTCTTTTTCATGCAGTATATTAGTTCAGAAAGATGCTCGCCATATGCGAGACCAGCGTCTTTTCGACTATTTCAAGCAATGCTTCCCCAACAACCTGAATATTCTGACTAATAAAGAACTTGCTCGTGCTCTGGCTGCTGTTTCTCCATATGTGGTTCCTTTTTCAAAAGTAAAGGTCATTCATCTTCATTGCCAGGTTAGTCAAGCATTAGGTGATTTAACTAAACTTATACTTAAGATCGGTGTATCATGCTTTCTTGAGTTTCATATGCATGCTCTTTCCTAATCATTTGTGTGACACCAATATATCTCAGGCTTTGCCAGCTTTTTGTTTGAGCTATGCTTTACAACCTTCGTCTTGTTTTTCCTTATGGCATTTCATTTTATATTGTTATTGTGAAGAAGAGATCCATCAACCATCCCGCAAATGGCCAAATTCATTGTGACTTTGTGTCATCCTCCTAATTCCTAATAACCAATGATGTTATGTTCCACCATAAAAATACAAACTGCAGCAGGTATCAGACAAACATGTATCTTGTTTTTCCAATATCATTAAAGAAAATTAAACCGAAGCCAAGTAGCTAATAAACTGAATAATCAACTTGTTTGTAACCCATAAACGTGTGTTATCTATCTTCATTTTGCTTATGCTGTATTCTTCTTCTTCATTTTTTTTTGGTTTTTGTAGGTTCCAAGTAGTGAAATATTTCACAGTCTTAATGCTACAATTGTTGGCCTGGCTGTCAGTTCAGATGTGCCTGCAAAATCTATGTCTAAGATACCTCCATGTGTGGGACTTGGTAATAAGCTGATCTGCTTGTCTTATTTCTCTCATTTTCCTTCCTCTCTTTTACTTATCAAAAAAAAAAAATGATAAATCCCAGTCAGTCTCATTTTCCTTCCTCTCTTTTACTTATCAAGACTACATGCAAAGTGGTGTTGCCAACATTTATTTTCTCAACAGCAAGCATATAAATTTTTTATATTATTTTATCAATTACTGAAAATTGTCAACACTTGTGCTATTGCATCAGTAAGTGTTGGATAATATTTTCAAGCATCCATTTCCATCCTAATCAAAGCACTGGGAAATTAACTTTTCAACATTTTTAAAGACTCGATAAAAGTCAAATATTAAACATTTTTTGTAGTACGGCTGAGCAAGTATTGTAGACAATTTTACCCTTATCATGCTAATAGAACAAAATGGAGGAATATTTGCTGCATTTCATTTGCAATTCTTATTCATGAACATAAACTGCAATGATTGTGCATCCCCAAGCACACCGTTAGAGAGCAATTGCACGTGTGAACAATATCAAAGTGACATAACAGCTTAAATAAATAAGGATGCGCACGCTAACACAAATGGTTTAGTGACTCGCTCCTGCATCCATAGCATTTGTCATGTCTGGTACAACATCACAACAAAATTCCATTAAATACACCTTTAAATGAGGCAATGGAGCAAGCAATGAACATAATATACATTAGGTTTTTCTTACAACCATTGAGCTACCTGCTACTCTTTTCCTTGACTAACTTTTCCTAGTTGAGCCCTTCCATGATTTAAATTGTTCCTAGTTCATGACATGCCTTTTGATCTAGAATTTCCCAAGCTGAGCCAACCGCTCAGTATCCTTGCTCAAAGTTTATGTGATCCTCTTTGATTGTTCAAAGCATGCCGTTATTGCTAGAGACCTTCTAGCGAATAATGTATGATATACCAGTTGCTCCTACATCCTCTTTAGAAGGAATCACCTTCTCAAGATGATGTGCAATAAGTATAGAGTGATAAAACTCACTTCTTCCATACTCTATAGAAAAAATTTAGTCTTAGGTCATAGGTGAGAAGAGGTTACCAAGTCCTTCCTAAAATAAGTATGAAATTTTTTACTTTAGCATTCTTAACTTGTTGGTGATCTTTTGACATGGCAAAAATGACCAAAATTAGAGATATTTTTGTGTAATCTGTGGTGCAAAAGAACCGTCAAATTCACTTTTAAATGTTGCATCAATGGTCATTTCCTTGGCACCAAGGTCGACTTACCAAAACCCTTAAGTTGACCTATATCTTCAAAGTCCGACTATTAGAAGGCTAACATATATTTGTAGGTAGACTGAGCAAAATTTGTAGGTCATCCTAACCAACTTAGGTTAACCTACCAAAATTTGTAGGCCAATTTAATTTATGCCCTATAAATTAAGTGTGCCTAGGTTGGCCTAACCCTAGGTCGACCTATCTCGGTAAAATTGACTTCTAGGAAACTGTGAACTCTAGCAATGTCCCTGGTCAACCTACCTCCATTCTGAAGGCTATATATTTGTTACAGTTATCTTTGACATAAGTCGCCCTAAGTATTAAGCTGAAGCTCCTTAGATAACAATTCTTTCCTATAAGCTAAATCCTATCTTTACATTATTTCTACCCCAAACAAGCCTAAAAGGTTACAGTTTCAACGGTCCTCTCCAAGCTTGATTACCATTATCAAGATTGAAACTCCACATGGCTGTACACTCAATCCGTTAAGTCCATTATGTAAACTTGATACCTCAAGCTTCAAAATACACGAGGAATCCTATATGCTCCATGCAAATCATTTATTAAATAAAAACTCCTAACCTAAGGCGCTTTGCCAATATTGTCACACATGGTTGTTAAGGGACAAACTAATTTTCCAATAGTTAGCTGCAACATTCTCATCTGATTGGATTCAAGCGGTGATAGAATATCCTCTAGACTTGCTGAACTGAAGCTTTTATGCACAAACCTTTCCTAAATCACAAAGGAGCCTCACGCATTGTGGCTTCCTTTTTGTAAAAATGATGGTGATATCCTGTTTAAAAAAAATAAGAGATGTGTATGCATCTTTTTGGTTGATTTAACTGAAATTGTTAGCACAGATAGAAATAGAATAGGCAAAACAATTTTATGGATTTTGGTCTACTCATTGATATTGCCTGCAATAGTGCTAGTTGCAATTGTCAGAAAATACAGAAGAGCCAAAAGTTGGAACTCTGGTACTACGTTTTTATGAAGTATTATTCAAATTCTGCTACGCTTTATAACTGGTTTTGTGTTGTTGGAAGAAAGGAAATCATTTTTATTGTTGATGATTCACTGCGATAATCTCGTTCTTGCTGATATTAAATTGTGTTTATTTAACATCTGATATCTCTGCTACATTCTCTTGGTATTCAGCACATAACCATCAAATTCCATGTTATATGCAGGCCATTATAACAGATTTTCTTTGCATTATCTTTGATTAAACTTAGTTTCTCACATCCAGATTTATTATATTAAAATAAATGTGCTTGAATCATACGTAACATTCTCATAGAGTTGATAAAGACAATTACCATTCTAATGGGAAGAATATGCTAGAAAATTAGCCAATATTTATTTGAAAAGTAATCATGAGCAATATCTCAAATGCTTCATGGTTCTATGCTAAATTTTTGCATTTTACACAATTTCCAATTTTAAAATGAATCTTCAATCTGTATCTATATATAGGTAAATTTAAGGAATTTGTTGGAATTTCAATGGGCTATGGTTTCTGTTTTGTGATTAACCTATAAATTGATTGATCAGGTATTGTGCGAGCTATCGATGTGATTAAAGGTCTTCTGTATGTTATTACACCCGTTCCCTTTTGCATTCTACAAAAGGTTGATCTTCTTCTACAAGGCTTTATTGAAATCCCTTCAGGTTTCTTGCAGGTGAGTATAATTTGTATCAAGGTAGAGATTGGCTTAACATCCTCTTAGTGTATATATATATATATTTTCCATGACGTCCCTAATTCCCCTATAAGTTGGTTGCTTTGCCCAAGTCTACATAGTATTTGCGAATAAGTCTGTGAACATGCCTCTTCTTGATTCTACATTTTGATTCTTACCAATTTACTAAACAAGTTGCTTCTGGTACACATACATGGAGCTAAGAAAACATTCTATTTTACATCTTTTTCCTTGGTTATTTTATATCCTTTGATGGGTAAAATTTCCATTTCAGAATCTAAGAAAAACTTGCAGCCAATCTTATAGTGATAATGACAGTGCCTACTGTTCAATGCGGAAATTTATTTGCTCAAGATAAACTCTGATTGTATGTTAATGGATCATCGATCAACTTTAATTGTTGCAACCTTCTCAGGTGCGTGGATGTGTATCCCCATACTTGGCGACAAACGTGCTCCACAAGTTTTTGAATGAGGATTTGTAAGAAGTGGAACACTGGCCTGATTACACGAAAAGCTGTATGCATGATGGTTTCTACTCATGGTACCATAATGTTTTTCTCCGCACGTTTTATTTAGCTCTATTAATCTCCACAAAAGTGACAAGAATGACACAAATGAAGTACATGGAAGACATCTTTTACTATAGTCTTAGCATCTTGCATCGAGCATGCTTTTTTATGGTTTCAGCACAAAGTTTTCTTGTGCACCACCTCAGCTTATTTCTTAAAAAAAAAAGGAATTTCTTGCAGCATCAAAAATGCTACTAAAATTGTCACGCACACAAGAAATCACATTATTCTCTTTTGCATTTTGTTAAGGTTATGCTTTCTTCTGCAGTGCTTTTAGTTCACTGGAGTTGAGGAGATATCATATAACTACGCTTGGTAATACATTTGAATTTTAATCAGGCTATGCTGTCAAATTTCTGATTCTTGGTTAATTAGGAATTAATGAGTAGGTATTTTTATCCTTCTTTCCAAAATACTTATTCTGATTGATCAGAATTACCACCTAATCCCCCAAACCTTGTGATTCCTATGCGAAACACTAAACGTGAGAAACCAAATAAACCCTATGCCGAATGTGATCTCTTCCTCTTGAACTCTCTTACATGTGCATTGCTCTTCGCTTCACTACCAAGAAACCCTATTGTCACTCTCAATGCCGTAAACCCTATGACGAACTCTTCCTTGTGATCTCTTCCTCCTAAAACTGCCATGCCCTCCATGCTTGTTGCTCCTCTTTTCAAACCCTATGCTCATTGCTCCCAACCTTGAAACCTTACATTGAAATCTTAAATCGAACTTGCTTCACATCTAGAACCTTACACCCAAAGACCACCATCTCAGTCCATTGTTTATTCTGTAACATGTCTGCCCAACAACGTACTATACAAAGCCATTATTAGGTGTCTTCTTCCTATGGTCACTCAGGGTCGAGCCACGCGAAGGCTATCCCATCTGTTCAGTGCTAGATGGATATAGATATTGCTTTGCATGTATTTAGGTTCATTATTCCTTTTACAGCTCCTATATGAGGGAAAGTCCATGTGCCCTTTGGCAGCATCGTTAGTGCATTTCTAATAGTATGCATTGCTTCAGGAACTGTATGGAGATTCCATGCTGTTGAAAGTATCCATTGTTGTCTTTTTTGATTGATCGTAGTCTCTCTACACTTGTGATCTTTGCCAAGTACGCTTGTGATCTTTGCGTTAGTCATGTTACAGCTTGCTTTCAGAGCAGCTGCAAGTGAGCTAATGTTTGAAATACTAGTTTTTCTCAAACCAGTTTGGTAATGCTGAACTTGTTTAACAATGAAGACCTTTCATAGATAGCAAGGAAAATAAAATCTAAATTTTCAAGAACATGGGGAACAGGAGAACTTAAAAATAATCACATGTACCTGTCATTTTTTAAAGGCTAATTGAAAAGGGCTTATCTACCCTTTTGTGAGATTGCAATATGGTATCTTGGATTTTAGAAACCATCTTAATCGTGTTATGTTGGAGTACAATGGATATAAAATCATTTCTCAAATTTTCAGACTCCTTTTTGACGATTAAAGCTAGAAAGCTATAGTTCGATCTTCTATCTCTAACGTGCTTAAGTGGAATGTTTTGGAAATCTACATAATGTCATGTTTGATTATATAGCTTTGAAAAACTACAACATTCAAGCTGTTTGGACCAGGATATTTCAACTTTCCGAGCATCTTTATAGCCCTCAGAACCTCCTCATTGAAAGATGCAACCAAATTTACAGGTTCTGTAGATTTTTTGTATGCACCATTAGTTGATAGGGGTGCAGTATCAGTCCCGATCAGTTCAACAACGTGATTTGTAAAAGTATTTGTGATAGAATCCAACTATGCTACTAGATCATTCCCAATTTGCAGTTGCTTTATGTCAGATCT
The DNA here is from genome assembly GCA_037834155.1 of Curcuma caesia. NCBI lineage: Eukaryota > Viridiplantae > Streptophyta > Magnoliopsida > Zingiberales > Zingiberaceae > Curcuma > Curcuma caesia. Next base: position 10,733 of record JBBMKF010394531.1, read on the forward strand.
GCTTTTTATCTTTTGTGGGAATTTGTAGTTGGTTTATTCAGATCTGCTCATAAGCTTCCTGAGTTTAAGTACCCAAAAAAGTAACATCATTTGTTCTAGTGTTGACTGTCCACTCAGCGACTATCAAATTCAAAAACCCTTCTATGTGTATCCACTTGTTCCCAAATTTAAATGGATCATGGTTGTTTGAAAAACAGTCACATGCCTTTAAAAGGATTGGCTTGTGATCAGACAATGAATTTGACAGAATAGGGTCCATGTTCTTGAAGATGCATTCCAATCCAGTGCTAATAAAGGATCTGTCCAACTTGGTATTAGATGGCTGAATTTGCCCATTGCACCAACTAAAATGGCCTCCTTGAAAGGAGAGTTCCTCGATATTGATCGAGTACTTATTATTATTTACTTGTTTCATTTAAAAAAATGTTTAATTAATGTTTTGTACATATTATGATGATGATATGATATAAGTTTGTTTTTTTCTCCTTTTCTCTATCAATTGGTAAAAAAAGTAAAAGAACTGTTTGTTTATTTGATATGCTGATTTGTCTATTTTCCTTTGCTTGTTTAAGCCATGAAATAGTATTTGGATTGCTATTTGTATAGTTTAGAGGTCAATATTTTAATTGCTATATTATAGGCAATTGTTTCATTTTTTACTTTATTAATGTTGTTTTATTTTTACAAAATAATGTTTCTAATAATCCTTGCTCTTTGCAAGTTTAGGACTGCAATGGATAGAAGTGTGCCCGTATTAGAGCTTAGCTACAAAGATTGTGTGTTTGCTCCACAGATAACAATGGCAATGGCTTTTCATGTGCAATTGATAACAAGATCTCCCCTTTACTAACATAATTTAGAGGTTGAATTGATTATAAAAGAATTGTATATGGAACTTTTGTTGTATGTCTGTCTATGCTATTTTTTAGCTTATTTTTAATTCATAGATGTCAATGTCTTATATTTAGTTCATGTCTGTGTTTTATTTTTGATTTGTAGGGTATCAGATAAGATTTTGTGAAAAAGAGTGAATGGTTCAAGGTTTTGCCAATTTTTTTAAAGTTTAAATAAAAAATTTTATCAAGAGCAATAACGTTGTGTAATGTGAGATGATAATGATAAAACCTGTTTTGTCTTATCTTGGAAGTTAGTAATTTTGTGTGATGTGAGATGGTGTTCAACTTTGTAGTATTCTGATAATCTCATTGTGGCATATTTATTTATTTAGTTTCATTTTTAATCTACTTTGTATTTGCTTGGATAAAAAGTGTCGAACTAGAAAATTCTCTCAACTTTTGAATCATCTGTAGAAAGCTCTACAAAGAGTCTTGAAGCCCCAGAGTGAGATTAAGAACTTATTTGATAGAAGATAGTAGTGTTTTTCCTTTGGAGATGAAAAATTCATCCACTTGATCTTTTTATAAAAACGAACGAAGTAGGAGTTCCAGACGAATTGAAATAAGAATATTATAAAAAATTTGGATCCAAATTTAATATGAATTCGAATTCAATTTGAAAATTATAAATTTGAACGTGAATAATCAGATTAACATGAATAATTTGATTGATCTGATTAAAATATATTTTTATTATTTTAAATAATTTTTTATTTTTATTTTAATATTTCATTATTATTATATTAATATTTTATCTAGGGTAGGGGTGTATAAAATTAATCCAATCCGTCAATCTGATTTGATTCAATTTAAAAAAAAATTTAAATTATGGTGGAAGATTTTCGAGTTCAGATTGAATTCGGATTGGAAGTTTTAAATTGAATTAAATTCAAATGGGTCAACTCGAGTTTAAGATTTATAATTTTTTTAAAAATTAAATTAAATTTTATTTTAAAAATTAAAATATTTTATATAATATTAATATGATAATGATAAAATATTAAGATAAAAATAAAAAATTATTAAAAAATTTTATATTATTCAAAATTTTTGAATCGATCGAGTCAGACAGATTTAGAATTTCAAATTGAATTCAAATTAAAATTTTTTAAAAATATTTTATTTCAACTCACTTCGAACCAATCTAAACTATCCGAATTGACTATCCTGCTTGTGTCATTAATACATATAAAATATCTTCATTTTTAAAATAAAATTTAATTTACATTCGAAATAACTTTTCCATCTTAAATTCAAATCAAACTGGTCAATCTAAATCTAACCCTATCCAAAAAAAAAAAAAAATTCAGATCAATTTTCAAATTCAGTCCTATCTACCTAAATCCTAAAACCCAATCGACATATTCAGATCATTTTTTAACCCCTAGATCACAGTGCTTGTGAGTACCCTGTAAAAGACAAACTTACAAATAATTCTATTGAAATTTAGCATCAAATTTCATTCCGTCGGACCTTCTGCATTCCAATATAAGAGATGTAGAAAATGTCTATTAGGAACATCAGAGTGGTCTATTGCTACGTTCACTAACTTTTCTATTCGATCAAGTACAACTTGAACATTGAACGCATATCATCCAGCCTAGTAGATTTGTCACTTGGTAGATGGAAGATATCACTACGTGTAGAAACTAGTACAGTCAGATTTACATAATGCTATGTAATATTTTTCGTATGGTAAACGTTGTGACCATTTAATCAAACTTGTGTGAACTCCAGTGCGTTTCCGTCGGGATCTCGTGCAAATATTGCTGGTCTTCCTGATCGACTGAGCGTATAGCTGATACCTGAAACCAGAGAACTATCAGTGAGCATGAAGATCTGAAGAATTCATAGTCAACTCTTGTGTGGCAACTCTAAATTCAGACAACAGTCGATATAATGCACCAGAATATACAGTGGGATCATAGCAGACAGGAATTTGATTAAACATTTGTATTTCACTAAATCACACTTCTTTTCCATAAAATAAAAAAAACTACTAACAGACACAATGCTACAATTGTTGGTCGTGGCCTCTGGATGCAACAATCGGCCATGCCTGTTGGTTGCAGCCAGGCTACAAAATTGTGGCCAGGCCGTGCCCAGCCTTCTGGCTGCGAAATCACAGTTGAGGTCTTGACCGGCCTGGCTGTGAAATTGTGACCCAAGGCAGCAAACTGACTAGCCAATTGTGGCTAGAAGGCCGTGACTGGCCGATATCTTCATTAGGGGACAAACACCAAGGATGCTTTTACAGCTGAAATCTATTTTAATGCAAATATTTTGTATAGTGATCGAAGCCCACCACTAACCAGTCACTCTATATGCTATGTAATCAGAATCATGAGATTGGTACAAGAACAAATTGAGGTTAGAGCCAAACTCATTTGTCCAAATAACTACAGATATCAACTGGACTATAGACACCAAGGATGCTTTTACAGCTGAAATCAATTTTAATGCAAATATTTTGCATAGTGATCGAAGCCCACCACTAAACCAGTCACTCTATATGCTATGTTCAAATCAGAATCATGAGATTGGTACAAGAACAA
>JBBMKF010395074.1:0-14170 GCA_037834155.1 Curcuma caesia
ACACTCTTGCAGAGAAACAATCAAAGAAGATTCGAAAAACGCTATTCACCCCCTCTAGCGAACCAACCGATCCTAACTGAAAACACAAAGAGGAAGAAGAGAAGTTTTACAATGATCTTGAGAGTTTTGTTTCTTCTTCTTCTAGAGATTGCTTCAAGTTGTCTAGTTGAATATCAGATGGCTTCTTCAACACTTAAGCAAGAAATCTTGAAGCAAAATTACATGAACAATATCAAGCAATGACTAACTTTCACCCTTTAAACCTGCTCAACTTTTCTTAAGATCAGTCGATTGATTTCTCATATCAGTTGACTGATTTGGTCAGCGATCAAATAACGATTTCTGAACCTTCTGAAATGGTATCTAATTTTGTTAATTTTCAAATATCAATCGAATCGATTCATATACTAGTCGATTGATATGGATAATCGAGTCACTAGTCGAATCGATTCTATTCTGTTTACTTCCGAAACTGAATCAGTCGATTGATATGATGAATCAGTTGAATTGATTCTCTTGTTTACTTCTGAAATAGAATTAGTCGACTGATGTAATTAATCAGTCAAATCGATTCTCTTCTGTTTACTTCTGAAACAGAATCAGTCGATTGATATCCCTTATCAGTCGAATCAATCCTCTTTTGTTTGTCTCTGAAATATAATTAGTCTACTGATATTCCTTATCAGTCGAATCAATACTCAAATCAATTCGACTGATATGGTAATTAGTCTACTGATACGTAGAATCACGGTTGAACAACAATATTAGTCAATTGAGAATTCACTTTTAATCGATTGGTACCAATATCAGTCGACTAGATATCATGATCAATTGACTGATGGGAATTTTATTGATTATTCTAAATGATCGAATTCATTTAAATTACCTTTCGCGCATCTGATCTGTGATACACTCGATTTTTCTTCTCTTACCAAGAATCTGATCATCGACTTTCTTGGACTTCACTTGCCTTACATTCAACCTTCTGACCTGTAAAGAATTTCTCTCGCCAAGAGTTTACTTCTCGACTTTCTTGGACTTCCCTTTGCTTACATCCGACCTTCTTACCTGTAGGAACTTTCCTGCACACTTGATACACAAGTGAGGTTTCTCATAATTTGCTTTAATTCTTATTGATGTCAACCATCAAAACTATAGCTCATGGGTACAATTACATCAACAATCTCCTCCTTTTTGATGTTTGATAATACTAAAGCTTAGAGAACAAATCTTCCCTTTTGACAAATATCAAAATTGTATAACAACATGATAATGGAAACAAAAAAACACATTAAGGGTGACCTCCCCCTAAATCATGGCATGCATAATATACAAGAGGAAGAAACACCCACATAGAATACACATGTCAAACAAGACAAAGAAGGTGGAACTCTCCCCCATAGGCCATGCAAACATGTATATGATATACAAGCACACAAGACAGCACAAGCAAACATTAGAGAAAGGAACTGAGATATAAAGCATAAATCAGAAATATCACATTCGTATAAAATTTCCCATAAGATATAGGCAAAAGTGGGAGCACTCAGAAGGTGCTAAGTCAACCCATAAGGTGTAAATGTGCATATATATAGATACAAATATCACAAGATGAAAAACTTAATCTAAGTCTATATCTGGAGTAGCACTACTGTCAGTCGCCCCACCAAAGGTAGAAGATGGCAGAGGAGGATGACCAGACATCCATGACTGAAACATCTGGGTCAGAAAAGCAACAGACTTGTCAATGGCGTCAAGACGACCATTGAGCTCCAAATGTAGCTCCTTAACCCGAGTGTCAAGGGACTCAATGGCTGCCTCCAAATAGTTGTCTTGATCCATCAAGGATTCATCATCATCAGGGGCCTCTGGTACTGGCAAAGGCAGTTCTCCCTCATGTTGGTGCAGGGAGTACCAGATGATCAAACTTAAGTTTAGATAATGACAAAAGGTTCAAGTTAAGTGTGTGAAGTAATTTGATGAGTTGAACTGAGTGTGCAAGTAGCATAGGAAAAGCCCTAGTTGCGACTAGGCACAAGAAATCCCTAGTTGTGGCTAGGCGGTGGAAATCCTAGCTGCAGGCTAGGCAGAACACCTAATCTGGAGGATTAGGTAGAAGACCTGATTTAGAGGATTGGATAAGGAAGTCTTGGTTAAGAGGACTAGGCAGGAAGACTTGGCTGATCAAGTGCACCAGGTGAAAGTATAGGCTCGTCTGGAGGACTGGAAATCTAGCAGTGAAAGTCCTGGGGGTTGAGGATCGAGGCTAAGCAAAAGTTCAACAAGTCTAGAGGATTAGATTAGTATAAGGTAAATTTTCCTAAGGGAGTGGGTAAGGATGCATTCCCGATAAGGGGAACAGTAGGCGTTGGTATGACCTAGGGTTACTTTTGTGTTTTACACTAACTTGTAATGCAGAAAAAGAGGGGCTGAAACTTTGTGTTCCGGGCACCCTTATCAGGATCCAGGCAATCGGACGGTCCAGGTGCCCAGATTGGTTCCAGGCAACCGGACATCAGCGAAACTGGTCAGCGAGGCAGGTGAGATAGCAATGTCCTAGTGGTCGAGACACCCCAGCCTCCAAGCACCCTAAAAGGTTTCAAGCGCCCTGATCTGGATAAGGCATTGCGGAGTCAAGGTTGATCTGAAACCTCCACATTAGCATATAGGCGCTCGGAAGGGATGCAAGCGCCCGGAAGTGCCGACTCAATAGCGTCGAAGTGGATTGACAAGATAACGTAGAGGTGCTCAGAAAGGCTTCTAGGCACTCGAATCACTCAATAAAAGCAGTCTCGAGGGGGAACCTTAGAGACATCTAATTACAACTTACGACAACCATCTACACTAAGAGAGTTCATTCGAAACGCTGTCGTCACACCAAGGAGCTGCATCAAATTTTAAGCATCCATACTCTGTCGGTATACCTTTTAGTTTTTTACGTTTTGTACTTGAATTTTAGGATGGTATACTTGTTACTAATTATACTTATTGTTTGTAAAGCGCTTAACTCCCTTTTGTAAGAGAGGAGTTACTTAGCGGATTGCTCGTCGGAAACGATATTTGATCGTGGGCCTTGGAGTAGCAGTCTGTGGTTGTGAACCAAGTAAAACCACTGTGTACTTGTGTCATTTTTCGCTGCACATTCTGTTTCACGTACGCAAGTTTTACGAGTTTGTCAAAAATTATAAAAATGCCCAGAAGTCTTATTCACCCCCTCTAGCGCTCCTTACGATCCTACAATTGGTATCAGAGTGAGGGGACTTGATCACAGTGCAACCATTGATCAAGCAATTTTTTCAATTTCATTCTATCTTTAATCTTATTATTTTTCCCGCATTGCTAATCCAAGACCAAGTCTTGGTACATCTTGGTTTATTATTTTGTGTGCAAGATTCGTATGACTCATTAGGAAGGTTACAGCACTGTCAGACCACCTCTGTTCTCTGGGGAGGACTTCATCTATTGGAAAGGTAGAATGGAGTACCATCTTAAAATATAGGTGGATATGTGGATTGTAATCCAGATTGGATTCACAATCCCTAGTAACAACGATGGCCTACCGCAATAATGCGAAAAGTGGGATGCAACCATAAAAAGAAAATTTGAAGTTGATGCCAAGGCAACCCAGACACTCCAGTGTGGGTTGACCAAAGAAGAACTCAATCGAGTCGGCCCATTTATAAGCACCAAGGATTTGTGGGATAAATTGATCGAGTTGCATGAGGGGGCACTGATGAGCTAGGATTTTATGGTATTTTATTGATTCATTTTGGGTTTTAGTGTGGACAATTAAATGTTTAATCAACATAATTGGATGGTATTTGTGGTATATTATATAATTGGATGATTGATTTAATTTTTATAATTTTAATGGTTAATTTGGCATTAATTGAATTTAATTCTTTGTATGACTCAAGTGGAACCAAGATCGAGTCAATTGGGATCAAGGCAAGCCAAGATTGATCAATTCTTTTGAACTAAACTTCAAAATCAAGACTAGAGTTTAATTTGAGTTGAACCAGATTCGAATTTGAGTTGAACCAGGCTTAATTGGAGATGAACCGGATGGAAATAGGTCTGAACCGGGTTCAAACAGTAACGAACCGGCCAAAATTCAAATCCCCATTTTAACGAGGAATGCACAGTGATTTTGTCGCCCCTACTGTTCATCGTTTGCTTCGTCATTTTCTACTCTGTTTTCTTACATCTCTCACGGAAATTTTTGGTTCTTCTTCTTCCAAATTCATTTCCGAATTCCAGAGACGACGACAAGCTAAGTTTAGCAATCAATCGCGATCGGGAGTGCGCGGCGAGGGTTTTGCCAGCATTTCTAATCCGCGCGGATGTCAGCTGGTATTTCTTCGATCCAACATAAACAGAGCAATCGAATCATTCAGAGGGGTTCTTTGGAAGATTTTGAGGGTTCCTGAGCATTGGAGTGATTTCGATTTGAAGAATATCAGCTGAATTATCAAGTCTTGATCAGCTCTATTCGGCGCAAGCAAGGAGGGTTTTCGAAGCTGTGTTGGATCGAGTTGATTCAGATTAAATCAAGCTTGGATTGATAGGTTTATCTTCTGGGATTTCTGATTGTTTATCAGGCTTTGCGTGACGGCAAGGGGGAGATCGAATTGGGAAGGGAAGAGCCGATGACATTTAGTTTTCCTTGTTTTTGTCCATTTTATTTCTGTAAACTTTCTTTTTGTTAATTGAACATTTGAAACTCTTGATCTTGAATTCGATTTGTTTGATTACTTCATCATTTTGATTAGTTTGTTTTGGGTTGTTTAGGTGATTTCCTTGTGAATTTTCTGTTTCCATTAGGTTCTTTCAATCGGCCAATTGACTCTGAAACCTGATATTCTGTTACAACATGTTTACTGTTCACCGTATCAGTTGGTTTACTCTGATAACCTCTATTGTTCAGTTGATGGTTTAAGCATTGTTGATTGTGAATTGCATATGGTTAAATGCATTGCATTCTTATCTTGCAAACAATACTATTTCTTGCAAATTGGAATTTAATCTTTTGGGAATTCAATTTTTGTGTTTAATAACAGTTTCAAATTGTTGCTTTAAGTGTTGAGTTAAACTTAGGGTCTTGCATTTGATTCTCTAGTGCTGTTCGAAATTTCTTGTAATTTGAGGACTCTAACTCTTACATTTCATAATGAGGAATGTTAAGTTCCAATGCTAGCTAGTTAGGTGATATTTCTTAATTTTGATTTAATTGCATTTTTCAAGTTTGATTTGATACCTTGTGCCAATAGTTGCATTCCTAGATTAGCAAACTTGCATTTTATTTCATTTAATGATTTTTCGTTTACATTTCATTTACAAACACCAAAACCCCCATTTTACATAGAAAAATCTAAAAATAACGACATTCTAGCTTGATTCATACAACTCTCTACTAGTACTTGGAAAAATATGACTCATGGCCCCTGTATTACATTTGTTTGTGAGCTAAGAGTTTTTTATTATAAATTCTAATTTAAGGCTCATTCGTGACACTAGTTATGGGCTCTATCAGGCACCGACACAAAAGTGAGCAAGCGTGACCTTCTACTCAATAAACTCTACAGCATAAGGATGCAAGAAGGTGAATCCGCTAGTGGGTTACACACACGGATCCAGGACTTGCTCAATGGACTTCACGCAATCGGCCAACCGATGGAAAATTGGGACATCATCAGGTACACACTAAAAGCGTTCCCTAGGAACACTTTGTGGGTATCAATGGTTGATGCATACAAAGTCTCCAGGAGCCTTTCAAAAATTAAATTAGATGGATTATTTTTAAATTTGAACTGCATGAGCAAACTAACGCCAATCCGATCGAGAAAAAAATTGGTCTTATTGTAGGTCAGACTAAGGAAAAGAAGTCCGGAAGACAAGTAGAAGAAGAATCTGAAGAATCATCGGGTGCAAAAAGCAACGATGAGGTTGCTACCGAGCTAGTAAATCTAGTTCAAAAAATGCTAAAGAAGAAGTACAGAATTAGAAGGTTAGAAATGAAAAGGGTGGTTCAAAAAGCTAACTCAAACAAAGCACCTACAAACAAGACCGAACTCATGTGCTATGGATGCAAGGAAAAAGGGCACTTCAAGGCTGAATGTCTAATTCAGAAGAAAGAGTGCAAGTCAAAGAAGAGGACGCTCAAGGCTACCTGGGATGAGTCATCTTCAGAGGACTCAGAGGAGGAAGCTAATACAAGCTTCCTAGCTCTCCCAGCTTAAGAGGAACTAACAGAGACGAAGACCGAATCAGACAACGAATCCAATTCAAGCCATGGATCCGTATCCGATTTTGAAGAGCCAAATATCTTTATAAGTATGAATAAATTGTATGCCATCATTTATAGTTTAACCAAGAAACTAGCTAAGTCCAATGCTCAAGTTGAATCTCTCCAAAAGGAGGTAGCACTCCTTAAGGAGAAAGTCAACTTTAGTTCGTCAACTGAAAATGTTCAAGTTAGAAATTCAACTCAAGTCAAACTTGAGGAAGAGAATTCCAAGTTGAAACTTCAAATTGACGATCTGACAAGATCCTTGAAAAAGTTCACTTCGGGCTCCAAGTATCTTGGCATGATACTTAAAATTCAAACGACCGTCTACAACTGATTTAGGCTTGGACACAAAGCTAAACATAGATGTTATATGCCTTTGCTAAATCGACCCAAGAAATCATAGTCCAAGCATGGGTTCCAAAGTCCAACCTAACTATTCTAGTTGGACTGAACCGTTACTGGGTCCCCAAGGATCAAATACATTATTTGATTAGACCTAATAGGGGTCACAATCTAGGGGGATTTAAAACCATCCATGTTAGATAGAATTGCTTTTTTTATTTTTATTTTTTTGTGTACTTAGATTGAATAAAGGCTAGCTAAGGACATAAAATTTAATTAATACTTGTTCAACCTAGTACCAGGGTAAGACGAGATAATAGTACATTAGAAAAACTCAGTTCAAATGGTCAAGTGAGGTAAGGAATACCCTAATTGATTTACTTAGCTGAGTGAAACTAACCGAAATTACCTCGTTAAACTCTAGACCAGTTAGACCAAAATTTCCCCCTAAATTAGCTAAGTGTGTAATTTTTCAAACCAGCTTTGTCTTAGAAGGTGGTCATTGCTCTAATAACCAAGAAGGCCCTTGTATCTCACCACTGCTTGGAAGCTGAGTCTTGAAATACACAGTTAGTAAGTTAAAAGGTTAATCTTAAATCTAACTCAAAGTTAATCAAATTTTAGACAATCATAATTAACTTAACCAAGATAAAAGTAAAAAATCATCTCACACAACATATAGGATTAATTGTGTGATAATTTAAAAATGGATGAGATGAAATTATGAATAAATCAATTTTTACCATGATAAATAAATTTTAAATTAAGCTTAATTTTAATTAATTTTACCTAAATAAATTAATTTTACCTTAATAATTTTTTAAACCTGAATTAATTAAACTTACTTAAAATCTTAATTAATTAATCTTACTTAAAATCTTAATTAATTAAATGTAACCTTAAGATCTTAATTAATTAACCTTACTTAAAATCTTAATTCATTAAACTTAACCTTAAGATCTTAATTAATTAAACTTACTTAAAATCTTAAATTAACCTTACTTAAAATCTTAATCAATTAACCTTAACCTTAAAATCTTAATTAATTAAACTTACTTAAAATCTTAATTAATTAAACTTAGATTAAAATATTAATTAATTAAATTTAACTAAACATGAATTAATTAAACTTAATTTAAATATTAATTAATTGATTTAAATGATATAATTAAAATCTAACCCAATTAAAATTCAACGTAGTTAAAACTCATTAAGGTCCGACCCAATCAAATCCGAGCACCCGGATACAAATCCAAGCTCCCCGAATCACTTCCTAAACACCGTCCATGATTTTGCGCAGGCTCCCCTGATTTTAGGATCCAGGCGCTTGAAAATTTTTCCAGGCGCCCCGCACCGCGCAAAATCCAAGCACCCCGATTTGAATCTAAGCGCCCGGATCGCGTTTATAAATATAGCCCAAACCCTATCATCTCAAATTGCATAAATCCTCTTTCAACCTCAAAAATCTCTCTACCCGCATCGTTGCCAAGGTCCTAGGTCGTCACGATAGTATTTCTCTTCTAAAAATACTTAGGTATGTCCCCAAAACAATCCTAAAGCAATTTAAAGTTAATTTTTTCCTTAGTTAAGCATTAATTTGTGCATTAGGATTAAGAGGACGACCACTGAGGCTGGTACTTCAAGTACTCCAAGCACAGACCCCAGATTCTCCTCTGAGAAACTTAGGATTAGGTTTGCATCATTGACATTTGTACCCCTGCATTCTAGATATTTATGTAAGATATTTTTCACACGTTCATGCATACCATCCATGGAGGTCGTAGAGCATTACGGCCTTCAGTGACTAGTGTACTATACTAGCCCGATTAACATGAGTTTGTGTGCTGAATTGTACAATAACCTAGTTCAGATCGACGATCTAACCTATTCCACCCGAGTAGCCAGGAGAGATTTCATCTTATCTCCCACTGTCATTAAAGAGCACTTAGGACTTAGACATTCATCATGTCTATTTATCTACTACCCCTAGGGATGTACCTTTTAAGGATCCCTACTCACACATCACACTAGATTTCATACATCTATATTTCTTTGAAGAGGAGAGGGTCCTTACTGTGACCTAGTTCTCTTCTATTAAACTCAGAGTGTAAGACTATGTTCTGTACAGAGTCTTAGTAACTTGCATTCTGCCCCTAACTACTAGGGGCATCGTAATGATATGACCATTTCATACATTTCTTCTATATGCATTACATCATAGGTTAGACATAGACATTAGTTTGCATATCTTTCATGTCATTATTTTTTTCATCTAGTGTCACCACCAGCAGGAGAGTACATATGTCCTACTATCACATTTTGACATTGCTCCTAGCATCACTTGGATTTGACATCACAGCAAATGAAGTCAAACCAGCTAGTGAGTTTGACATGTTAGGCATTAGGAGTTTTTTCTTAGCTGGGATACATATAGATGAGGATGAGATTCTAGCATGGAGACGAGGGAACTAGCCACACCCACAGCCAGCCACAACCGTTGAGGAGGAGGAGGATGATGGCATTAACCTAGTTGACCTTCTCCAGCTCCCTCCACCTCCACCTCCTATCACTCTGGAGCAGAGAGTGATCAGACTCGAAGAGTCAGTCCATAGTCTGCACAAGTCAGTTACTTCTTACCAGCGGACTATGACTAGTCAGTTTGAGAGTCAGGAGAAGAGGAGTAGGGCTAGGCATTCTAAACTGATGGACATGCTTAGATCTTGGGGCATGGGTCACCCTCAGCCACCTCCCTAGTAAACCCAACTTTCTAGTTTTACATTTGACTTGTATTGACTCTAGTGTTGACCTTTTTATAGACTATTATTGCATTTTCCTATTTCAGCATTACATTTATTTATTATGCTTTATTATTACACTTTATTTTTGAATAATTGTCTGCAATTAGGAATGTGTTTAGTAGACTAAGTTTAAAATCTTCGTATATTTCAAAACTCATATTTTCAAATATACTATTACTTAGTTTTTCAAAATGATTTCAAAAGTTTATTTTATTTTTTGAAAAACTTAGTTTAAAATTTTAGATTTTCAAAAGTAAAAGGAATTTTTGGCCCTAGTCTAGGTACTTTCAGTAGAGATCATGCACCTATAGACTTAGGTTAATACATATCACAAAGCACATTAGATAACTTGATTGTGTATTGTGAAACCTAGAACTGTGTGAGATGTATAAGGTCATAGCCTGGGTTCTAGATGCTTCTGTTTGTGCATCAAACCAAAACTTGGGCTATAAAAATAAAAACTATGGATCAAGTTAAGTGTTTATATTTAACATAAGTTAACTGGAATGATATACTTAAACTTGACCAACTTGGTCAAGCTACTATTTTCTGATGGTTAGCCAAAACCTAAGTTGGATATGTGCCTAAATTTTTTTTTTATCTAACTATTTTTATATTATTATAACATGCTTGGACTCACACCTATTTTTCAACGTGATTAAATGATTGTTATAAATTTTTATTAAAAATCAAAGTTTACCATTTTTTATTATGTCAAAGGGGGAGAGAGATAATAATTCAAAGTTAAATTTAAAAATATTTTTTAATCTTTAAAATACTGTTAAATATTATTCAAATGGTTAAATCTTGGAAATGTTTTTTTCAAATGGTTAAGTCTTGAACTTTTTTTAAAGTATATTTTAAAATTTTCAAAGTTAAATTTGATTTAATTATTGTAAAATATTTTTCTAAGTAGGACTTGAATGGTTTGTATCAAGTTGATCAAAACTAAACTATGTCAAGTTCAAAGGGAGAGAAGAAAAAGATATTATTTCAAAATTTATTACTCTTCTTTAAGAAAAATATAAGTTCAGGGGGAGTCCTGAATTAAGAGGGAGTCAAGGACTTTAAATCATTAATACTTATGATGACTTGCCTTATTTGTTGCTATGTTTACTTCTTTATGTTACTGCAAATATTTTTACTTAACTTGGGACTTAGATTGCTATAATAAAAAAGGGAGAGATTATTAGTGCAGGGTAGCAGATCATCGAACCTAAGTTTTGATAATGACAAAAGGTTCAAATTAAGTGTGTGAAGTAATCTAATGAGCTGAACTGAATGTGCAAGTAGCATAAGAAAAGCTCTAGTTATGGCTAGACACAGGAAAGCCCTAGTTGTCGCTAGGCGGTGGAAGTCCTAGCTGGAGGCTAGGCAGAAGACCAAATCTGGAGGATTAGGTGGAAGATCTGGTTTGGATGGCTGGACAAGAAAGTCCTGATCAGGAGGACTAGGCAGGAAGACTTAGTGGATCAAGTGCACTAGGCGGAAGTATAGGCTGGTCTGGAGGACTGGAAGTATAGCAGTGGAAGTCTTAGGGGTCGAGGCTAAGAAAAAGTCTAACAAGTCTGGAGAACTTTGTTGGCACAAGGTAAATTCTCTCAGTGGAGTGGGAGAGGATGCATTCCCGGTAAGGGAAACAGTAGGCGTCAATCTTACCTAGGATTTCACTAGAAACCTAAAGTCAAGACCAAAATAGTTTGGTTAAACTATTTCTTTCCTGTTACTTTTGTGTTTTGCATTAACTTGTAATGTAGGAAAGGAGGGGTTGGAACTTTGTGTTCCAGGCGTCCTTATCTAGATCCAGACAACCGGATGGTACAAGTGCTCGGATTGGTTCCAGGCGATCGAACGTCAATGGAACAACCCAACAAAGCAGGTGAGATGGTAAAGTCCTAGTGGTTGGGACACCTCAGCCTCCAGCACCCGAAAAGGTTCCAGGCACCCGGATCTAGATAAGGCATTGTAGAATCAAGGTTGATCTAGAACCTCCATACCAGCATACAGGCGCTCAGAAGTGTCAAGTCAGCAGCATCGAAAGTGGATCAATGGGACAACGTGGAGGCGATCGGATCACTTAATAAAAGCAGCCTCGAGGGAGAATCCTAGAGGCATCTGATTACGACTTACAATGACTGTCTGCACGAAGAGAGTTCATCCGGAACACTGTCATCACGCCGAGGAGCTACATCAAAGTCTATGCATCCATACTCTGTCGGTATACCTTTTAGTGCTTTACGTTTTGTACTTTAATTTTAGGATAGTATACTTGTTACCGATCCTACTTATTGTTTGTAAAGCACTTAATTTCCTTTTGTAAGAAGAGAGTTACTTAGTGGATTGCCCGTCGGAAATAATTTTTGATCGTGGGCCTTGGAGTAGCAATCTATGGCGTGAACCAAGTAAAACCACCGTGTATATGTGCCATTTTTCGTTGCACATTCTGTTTCACATACACAAGTTTTACAAGTTTGTCAAAAATTGTGAAAATGCCCAGAATTCACCCTCCTCTAGCACTCATAATGATCCTACACCTCAGCCTCCTCACCGCTAAGTTCGTCGGCATGATCATCATGGTGTTCGTCCCATTTCATGGTGTGGAGGTCCTCCCTCATCCCAGCTAGGGAGAAGTCGCATAGTCCAATCCTATCATAATCAGTCAGAGATTTAATGTTGGTCATGTCCCTAATCACATCAATATCTAATGATACAAGCCATGCAGTAATAATATGAGGGAAAGACATGTGGATCTTTTTTCTGAATGAGTTTTGTATAATGCACAATGCAATGAAACATATTAAGACTAACATCGACATCTAATCTTTAACGAAATGCGTATAAGAGGAATAGATGGCTTAGCCTCACCGAAGTTAGAGCACGAGAAATAATAGGTAAGATGCATCTGATAATGACCTTATAGAGGACATTATCAGGAGCCGAGAGACTGTAAGCAGAGAAAATTCTCTTATTCAGTGGCCTAGCTCGGTGAAAAAAAATGCTCGAACATGTGATCTACGATCAAATGAGAAAAAAGCTACGAAAGGGGCTCTCTAAGATTTGGATAAAACATAAAATTGTTATCGGCCGGATGATAACCTAGAAAGGAACGCAAAGTAGTCAGAGTGAAATCAAGGTCACATTTGGCCACATGAGTTTGCTACACAGGGGAACCATCAATAACACAATGAAGATTATCATAGAACTCTACTACCAAGTCTAGATGCATAGGACTATTAGAAAATATGATGGTTTCCAAATGATAATGCGTAACAATGTTTAAAACATCTGGACACTGCTCACGAAAAAATTTATCATGCAAGTATCGAGAAGGAATAATCTTGAAATAGCTAGGTCACTCACTAGGGCCCTTGCCCTTAGATGAGGTCCTAAAAGGGCCTTGACTTGCCTCAACATACCTATTTTTATTCCTATATGTACGCATAAATGCATCAATAATAACAGATTAGAAATAAACAATATGACCTTTTTGAATTGGATACAAGAGCTAGGATAGGATTTTACTTAGGAGCTATTTTCATGTAGAATTGGAGCTTGAAGCTGGGAACAAGCTTGTATTGCTGCCACGGGGAGAATGTGAACGCAACTCTAAAAGAAGACAAATTAGGGTTAAATCATATGACAGCTGAATCCTTTTGTTAAGGAGTTAAGCAACCAGTGAGTTTAGGGTTTATCAAGATGACTTTGCTTACGAGATTTGTCGAAAGTTGTCGGCGTGCAAGTGCGACCAAGTACTAGAGGAAACGATCCCTTTTCAAAGATCTCAAATCCAAGCACGACTAGAGGATAGTCGTCGGAGGAGACATAGAGAAATGGTGTTGGAGCATAGCCAGAAGGAGAATAGTGGCGAGGTGAGAACAGTCAAGTTAATTTCACGGGGAAGGGGGTTGCAAGGCTAGGGCACGGGAGAATTCGTGATGGGAAAAAATTAGTTGGGTTTTAAAACCTACGTTGGGTTTTCCAAATCAGTCGATTGATGTATCTGATCAGTAGACTGGATTCCCTTATGAGTCACGCTAATCAACTATTTTTAGACACACAGTCGGCTGGTATGGATTTTCAATCAAATCAATGTGCTTCTATGCTAAAGGTGTTAGCAAAACAATCGACTGGTGTTTCTTCCAGTCAAATCAATTTGCTTATGTACTAAAGTTATTAGCACAACAGCCGACTGATGTATAAATTCAGTCAACTGGATTCCCCTATGAGTCGCGTTAGTTGATTGACATTGATTCCAGCCGAACTAGTTTGCTTCTCTATTGAATTTTTAAGCTGTCAATCGATTGATATTCTGAATCAGTCAATTGAATGTCTGAATATCAGTTGTGTCATATAAAATCTAAGGTTTCTTGGGGTTTTTATCATCAAGGTTAAAATATGTGTGCTTAGTGACATATGATTGGGTTGTGAGTATCATTCAAGAATATAGGTTTGATTAATTTTCATTGGAATGACCAATCATGATATTTGGATCAATACATATTAATTTTGTATCGGTCTTCTCCATGATTGGTCAAATGAATAATTCCTTAAAGTTTTTTCACCATTTAACTCAAAGTAATGTATCATAAGAAGTATTATGAATTAAATAGTTGATCCTAGCATCTCATCCCATCTATGTTTCATAATACACAAGCAAAGTATTACTTAAGTGTTTGAGAGATGCATATGAGTTCAAGTTTTGAAGTGATAATGGAGGATTGGTTGTTTAAACTACTAAACA
>JBBMKF010395184.1:0-14169 GCA_037834155.1 Curcuma caesia
CTCCTAACCCTCAAATTACAGATCTGAATTCAGCAGCAGCTAGTGGCAGATCGAACGAAGTAAGGGACTGTGGAGCAATTACGACATCCATCGTGGTCCCTGCATTCAGCAATGCTCTTGAAATCGGCACCACCTACAAACAGAAGATGAAACAAGAACACAGAAGACAAAGAAGATTAACAAATAAAACAAAAACAAAAAGTTCAAACATAGTGCTTAATACATTTCTAAACTAGGAACTCAAAGTATCATGGTTCTTAAGATCTAAGAGCCTTTTACTAGCACCTCTAGCTGACGTGAAACTGGGAGCTTAAATTACCTTGTTTGGAAATGCAAAAGAATTTTCATCCATCAAATTATCGGATGTGAGTGTGGTTGTCGATCCAAATGAGTTGATGGCAGATTCTAGTCCATTAATGGAAATCTTCAAGCTCACACTATCCTTCCCAAAGTTGACGACCTGCATGGACTTTCTATTAATTTACCTTTTGCTTGAACATATATCAATATGGGGACTGAGAATTTATTTAGATGTTGTAAATACCATCCATCGTTATCCTCGACTTGATATGATGTTATTCAACACTACATTTGGGTTATATGGATGACAAAGTGCAACACCAAGTATTGTTCCCACCTTTATTCTCAAGTAATTCTGATTGTCTGCTGGGTCCTGCCAAGTAATAGTAGATGCAACCAACGAACTAGAGAAGTTGGCTTGAATTGTTGAAGGGTGAAAAGTTGCACCGCTTGATTCCCTGAAAAAATATTGCATCCAGTAGCTAGGAGTTCCATATTGCTGCCAGGAATCGAAGACAATAGCATCTGGGTTCCATCTACAAAATGCACAGTAATAGCCAGTAATAAGAGTTTAAGAGAGAGAGAGAGCACGAGTCATAGATTGGATGATTAAGTTTAACCACATAGTTCGCAGTATGTCTGGACTTGAGTAAGGTGACAGAAGGGAAATCTGGAAAAATGTGGATTCAATTTCCTCGAAAAATAGACTGTTAATACTGATATCATTGCAGTTCAATTTTTTTTTTTATTAATTTGGTATGGCCATTCAAGACTAGCATATACTTCATAGGTTGGTAACTTCAGCCACAAGTAGTTCTAGATGGATCTTTTTGCACCAATGAGCCTTAGATACTGTCGTATCTTAATATCAATAAGCTAAATCTATGCTCCTATGGAATGGTTTTACATGACAAAGACTTGGGATCAGCAAAGGAGGTTTCACTCATTCAAAAAGATTATCATTCCAGAACTTAGTAATCATTATGACAGAGAGGAGAATTGTCATTACCTGCGATCATTGGTATTGACAAAAAGAGGAGCATAACTTGCCATAGATACAACATCACTGCATTTGAAAGAAACAAAGAAATTGTGATAGTAATTATCCAGTATTCATTATTCACCATTCATGTAAAGAAATATCTAATCTGATATCTGCATTGAATTAAGATTTAACAGGGTATAAAAATTCTAGTATATTCATCACAAATGTCAAGATAATTAGTTTTACACTTTTACTTTTATTCAAATTGATCTATTTGCATGACTAACCAGTTGATTAGCTTTTACTTAATGGAATAGCATCAAATAAGAAATCACAAGCCACAACATATTATTAAGAGTCCCCACTAGATCTATCGTTGGATAGATGGAAGGTATCCTGCTCTAAATTCTATGAAATGTTAATATGTTTGTAAACTCAGCCATACAAGAAATAAACACATTTAAGAATCAGAGCTAATCGCCAACCCTCCACTTTTTTTTGTTGAGGTCGCATTGGCAATGCATATTATGCATATTTTAAGACAGACACATGTCTGATCCACCAAGGGGTCAAAAACTTTAAATTCTTATCCAATAACTTGATCGTAGACTCCATAAAGTTAGTTGCATCGGGCTAGATGGCCCCAAAAGATATCTGACTAGGACTGTGTAGAAAACTGACCAGAATTCAGAAGAGGAAGAGGGAGAGATGAAGTGGCTTTATTGGAGTCAGGTTCAGGCAAACCTCAAAATTTCTTTAGAGGAATTTGAGATATTGATTTTCCAATTAAAAATACCTACAAAATCTAACCTGCCCCCAGTTCTGTTTTTAATAAATAGGTAATATACACACAACTCTAAAAACAAAACATTTATAATATTTGAAGAAACAATGAATACTTGACTCAACCCTGTTTTGTCCATCCCTTACCAGGCTTCGGTTGAGAAATTTAAAATTGTGCATGTAAAGTTGAAAAAAAGATTAAAGCATTTACAAACTGTACCAAGTTTACACAAATTTTCATGCCAAAAAAAAAATCCCTGAAACAAGATCCTTAATGTTATCTCAATCTAACCATGGGTTTGTCAAGAAACTTAAAAATTAAACTTACAAAATCAAATAGAAGTTTAAATTATTTAAAAGCCACACCAAGCCCACATTCAATTTTTTTTTTGGGAAATTTAAAAAGATCTGGATTTGGGGCTCCTGGACTTAATATCCATCGCAGAAAATTAGTATTTAGAAATAAAAATGAAAGAACTTAAACAAATAAGCATCTTGATGATGGCATTACCTATTTCTTTCTACTCCAATGAGGAATGCAGCCTCCCCTAGTGATGCTAAAAGGCTACCCTTCCCGGCATCTGATCCAGTCACAGCATACTCGCTAACAAAAGCCTGTGATTGTAACAACAAAATAACAGGATTGGACATGATTTTTATGAGTCCAAAGTTATATTACAACAGGCACACATAATTTATTAAACTTTGAACTATCATACCTTAGGCCCAGTACGTGATGTGCGATCAAATTGATTATTTCTCTTAAACAAATTGCTAGCTGAGGTATAAACCTATGAAAGAAAACGTCATGTTTTTGTCAAATGTGACTTACATGCACAATTTGAAAAATAAATGAAGATGTGCCAAATGTGACTTACATGGTAATCATAAAAATCAGCAGGATGATCCAGTGGACTAGATGAACCATCACAATTTGAAATAATCTTAATATCCGGGTAAACCGCTTTTATGGCATAGTAGAACTTCAAGTAATTCCCTGTCCAAGGCAAATTCAATAGTTATCATCCTAGCTTTAAATGTTTCTTGCTTATGCTATGAATCTAAATTTTCCAAGTCATTTTAATATTTTAGTTGGTAGCTAAAATTTCATTTACAAACTATAATCAAGCAAGAAACATGATTAGGAAATTGTGCATGCAACATATATTTGGTTATCTCCTTTTTAAAGGGAAAGGAAGGCCAAAGGCCTAATCCATCTCAATGTTTCATTCAAAACCAGTCAGTTGATGAGCAACGGAAAATGATCCCCATTGATGGTTGGAATTTTGAAGGATGTCAAACGTGGTAAGCAAATAATCTGTTGAAAATTCATGTTATTATGCAAATCAAATATATAAAAAAAAAGATAAGGTAGGAAAAAAAAATAGCTACTATATATAGCAAGATTTGATCCTGTGAATAAACTTTGATCCAGTTGATCCTTGTATTTGCGATGCTAAATGAGGAAGAGACTGCTTCAACTCTAAAGCTTCATAAATATGTTGACAAACATGGAATCAGCTACAATAGTTAGTTACTACCTTCAAGATACCAGGGGAAAAACACTGTACTGCAGATTTGAATTCTAAGACCTATGAGAATGCAAGTAACATGTGGGTGTGGAATGATTCCAAATAAATCAGTGCACTGCCACAAGCTCTAGAGACACCCAATGCACAAACAATCCCTTGTAATTATTTTGACATAAATCAACAGTTTAACCCACCTGATGGAGCCAAGTTTTGTATTAGTTGTACCTTTGTCAACTCCTACCACCTTGACTATTGTGCCAAATGATATGAACCTAGTATTAAAACAATGCATTCAAACTGCTTTGAATAGCTGTCTTATTGTCAATCTTATGTTTTGAAAGATCAGAAATCATTCCAAACTGCATGCAGTTGATAGTTTAGAAAAACTACTATTTCTAATAGACTTGATACAAAGTTTCATCCTGATTGGAAGAGATATGTTTGCAGTACATTCCCCCAGAACTGTTAGGATCAATACAAATTCACTAGAAATTAGAATGGAACACCCATTCGGTATAGATAAGTAAGACTTCATTTTTAAGCTATTTCTAATTTTGAACTTTCATGTGCTATTTTTCCTGTTGATTTACTAGACCGTAGATCAATATAACTATTCCACTGTGGTTAGCTTTTAAGCATGACTTCGCTGACATCATTGCAGAAACTTAGAGAAGCTAACTGCCTAAGAACCCAAATTAAAAAATGAAAATAGTTCCAAGATCATCCCTATTTAGACCATCTTTGCGAAATGCATACCTACTAAGCTAAGCGGCATGGTGGGCTACCAAAATATAAATATACAGAATGGAAAACATTCCATTTCGTTGCAAACTCACAAGGTGCTGACCAGCTGATTATACTACTAGTCTATTAAAGAGTTGCATAGAAATAGAGTTAGGTTAGCAGACCAATTATCCCAGTAAGGCAGTAACACTATCATTAACGCATTAGATAACAGTCAAGTAGCTATCAAGTTACAGAACCTATCCATAATAATACTATAGCCTATAGGTCTCCCACTACATAAATTAACATGCATAACTATTAGTTTAGTTAGAAATACATGTATACTATTAAGAGAGTTTTTAACGAGGAGGACAAATGGACAATGCCAGAGAAGGTCAGAAGTAGGGCCGAGTTGGAGGAAAGGACTGGAGAAAATGGGTGGATCTCCCAAACTGGGATGAATCAATGTGGTGGAAATGTGTTATCTCTCTCTCTCCTATGAGGAACCTTTCCATTTCTGCTGCTCAAGGCCCTATTTATAGGCCTTGAAATCTGCATTCTGCCCCCAGACAATGCCGATCTGTCTAGATGGGTTCTATGACATCAACACATGTGTTGGTGCTAATGATAGCAAAATTATCGCTTGCCCTAGTGGTGATGTTAGCCAGTTGCATCGATCAATGACATGTCATTCCAGCATGAATATGGGAGCTGGTTGTTGCTTTACTGAGGATGATGCTTGTCCTGTGTACAATCCTCACCATTAGACAAGCTCACCCACATTTTCCCAACAGAATGACACGTCATCAATTCGGGCAACTAGCTGATGTCACCATCGGGGCATGTGACGATTGTGTTGCACATGGCAATTTCACAAAGCCTGTATTGTTTGGTAGTGTGAACATGGATCCCAAGGCCTACAGGGGCCTTGGGCAGCAGGAATGGAGAGGTTTCTTGTGGGTTTGATAGGGAGAGAGCTTCCACCACAGTGATTCATCCCTTTTTGGGAGGTCCACCTTGGCATTTTCTTCAATCATTTCCTCCACCTCAGTCGTACTTTGACCTGCTCCAACATTGTCAGAAGGTCCTCATCTGTTAAAAATGCCCTTAGCATACGCCAAACTCATTTTCAAAATATTGGTCAGCCCGTTGTGTGCAAGGAACATCAAGGACCATAGGAATAACAGAACATAACACACCTCGATATTTTGTCTTCCAGCAGTCCTCATTTCCAACTGCCACATACTCTAACTGAAAAGGTTCTGGATGACCCATCTCAGCACGAACAGAGCCCCACTTTGAATCAGGGCTTCCCCTAGCAAACTCGATACTATCTAAAACATCCTGAATAAAGCAAAGTTATAAGAAATTTCTAGAAGATACTTTTTACAAATGATTTAAAATTGTGAAGCAGAAATCTATTAAAGGAAGGTATAGTGTCCTTGCATTTAGACTGTAGATATTATGTGCAGTTGCGTCTGTTAAGCCAACAGATCCTTACGAGTTAGATTCAACCACAGAGTGAAAAGAAATGTGTGTGACATAAATTTCAATAGTGTTCGGACTATAAAGATATATATATGTCCCAGACATGCCTGCACAAAAGGAGAAATGCTGGTAGTATCCACTTGATCCTGATGGCTAATTCCTGAATTAATATGGCACAAATGAGAAGTGTCAAATGCTATGTATTTAAGCAATTAATCTATTATGCAGATGAAAATACCATTGTTGAATACCCATATGGGGGCTGCACCAATGTCCTCAGCAAGCTGCAATAGACCATCATGATAATAATATCCTTTGGTGAATTACATAATTTCTTTACCTTACTTTATACTAGAACTTCCAAGTTGCAATTTTGAATCTAAAATATTTCGCAATTAAACCTGAAGAAACTCAAGGTATCCCAGCCCATCATCGGTCCAGTACATCCACACATCACCAAAGTGCCCAGGTCTCTCTTCCCACGGACCAATGGTTTCTCTCCACCGAAATGCATTCCTTAGCCACTCACCTTCGACGAAGCAACCTCCTACAAATATGAAGATAAAATAAGTGCAAAAACCAAATTATGATAAGTATAATAAAAGTCGAAAAGGAACTAATAACAAATTAACTGTAAATTAACTGATGAGAAAGTACCCTTTCTAATAATCTCAAATCAAGAATCTTGATTGAGACATCATCTCATTGCTCATGAATAATAACATTTTATTTTACGTCTTCCAAACTGCAAATTATATCAACATTCTCATCTTGATTACCTTAACTTTTTTGGAGGATGTTTCATAATCTCCTAAGAATTAGCCCATAAATTAGGTTAGATGAAATAGAATCTAATATAAGTTTCTCATCATCGTACAAGACACAGAGATTACACAAGTAACAGAATTCTTCTCAATGTTAAGCACCCAATCTATTCTAGGAAAGATATCTTCATTGTTTTTTTTTATGATTATTCTACCATCACTTTTTTCCTTTCATTATTGCTAAACTACACGTCTATATTCAATCTTAGTTCTACTCACGGTTAAAAAAAAACTATTTTGTGCTAGTCAACAAGGGCAAAACATACATTCCACCTGCCATCCACATGCAAAACATATGCAATACGCAAAACCTTGCTCATGATGAACAAAGAGGAAGATGGGTTTCACGCCATTTTCCACGTCTAATAAGCACGAGGAAGAGAAGCTTCAGCAAACATAAAGGAAGATGAACGTTCATCTTCTCGTTTGTTCCCCATCAGAACAAGAACTTCATTGTCATCCTCTATTCCATGTCAAGACATAGATCTCCAAAGATTTTTCTTCCTCTCTCAACTGAGCTTGGGCTCAAAAGGAAGCTTCTTCTTTCTCAATTCTACATCCAAGAAAGCTAGGTCTCAGTGGTTCTTTCTTTTTCATCCAAGTACCATACACTTTTCAGTTATTGTCATTATCAGGGCTCATCATAGTGAAGCTTCTTCTTCCTCCTCCTCATTCTATTGTCATTGTTGTAGTTAGGGCTTGACACAATCAAAACGACATTACATCTCATTCTAGTTAGGGACCAATACCCAACACGATGAAATTTTAAACCTCAGTTCTACTCAACTTTTAAATTTATAAAGGTCATTTCCACAATTTTGTTTTAGCATTCCACCAGTTAGTTCTACTACAAGTGGGGGGAAGGTAATCCTTCAATTTCCATTGACATATCAAACATCTTATAGTCTTGCATAATGTTTGACCGAGCATGCCAATTTTTACACATAATCCTATATAATGAGTATTAACAATGATGTGGCAAAGTCCAAAATCATAATGCACTATCTGTTTCCTCCCCAAATTTACATCTTCCACGAATACTTTTATATTCTCCATGTTCTCAGCCTATATCTCCATTCAGGAATAACTAATCTAGAGCCTCCCAAAATTTCATATGATTTAATGATTCAATTGTTTAGATGACAAAAATTAGTAGTTATAAATAGGAAACATAAGCCGACATATAAAATTTCAATTACAATGAAATCAGTCTCATACCTGGAAACCTAATGAACCGTGGTTTCAAATTTTCAATCATTGATATCAATTCCTTACGGAAGCCATGCCCCTGTATAATAGAAAGGTTCCAATTTTATGAAGATAGAGGAACCAAATGAGGACTTTAGTGTAAGACTACCTCATGTTCAACTAATTTTTTAATTTATCCTTGGATTATTACTACTTGCTTAACTACTCTTTGGGTTTTGAATATTAACCAAACCATTAAGTTACAATATAAGATACTCTTTGTTGTTTAGTATTAACCAAGTCATTAAGTTAAACTTATGAAACCCATTTTGCATGGTTCTAGAGTGCTCCTTTTTGGTCTTTCCCCTCTTTATCCATATAGGTTCTCTCTATTAAATTTTCTTCCACTTTTAGTCAAACTTATCCAGATTAACCAAATGATTAAGTTCAAATTATGAAACTCATTTTGCTGATGGTTAATATAGAGTGCCCCCTTTTGTTTATTTTCCTCTTTCCATATAGATTTCTCTTGATTAAATTTTCTTTCTTTTTTAGTAAAACTGATCCCAGAATATTTTATATAAAACATACCTTATATGTGTCTAATGGAATGAGCGAAACTTGATCAAACCAAATAATTCCTTTTTTTGCAGTAGTCAATTGAAGCCTTGCAGTTCTGTCTGTTGCCATAGCTTCCAACTGTAGCTCCACCCTTGTCCAGTTTGACACATCTGAAGCATCAGCTCTGCCAATAAAATAACAAAAGGAGATGCAACTTTAATCTAGAATATCTGAAGCTTGAAGGATTATAAGAAATGCTTAAGCCAATACAGATACTCACACAATATTTGCAGAAGCCAATTTGTGTGATCCATCTGAGCTTGTAAGTGAAATGGATATATCTATAGAGTCAAGTGATCTTAAATACAGTATAAGATTATATACCTTCTTTTCTTCTATATTCTGAAGAATGCCAATCAGAAAACAATGTGAAGAAATGTTAGCTACAGGAAATTTATCAGTTGTTTGGAAATTATAATCTAGCCAAATAATTAGACAAAGAGTCTAATAAATCTGGAAAAGACAAGACCTCGATTCTCTACCTACTGTATTAAGACTACACATGTAGATAGCATGCATTTCCATGTATTAATATGAATGGGTGGTTTGAACTGCTAACAGAACCATGATAATCATATAAAATTTTAAAAATAAGCACTTCCCCAAAATAAGGCCACCATGGAATGGAGTACTGATCAAAATGTTTGAAGAAAGACGAAAAGAAACAGTGCAAAGAGAATTGAATGCTCAGCAAAAATAAATAAATGTCTTATGTCTCCTACTAAAAGGCTATTACAGATTCTGTAAAATCCAGATTAGTATAATTTCTTGTTAATTCAAAAGGTATTCAACAAGTTTAGCAAATCCAAAATGCATACCATGCCCCAAAATCCAGGGTTATATATGCCCACACCATCAGGACAGGCAACAGATTCCCCATCGCCACAGAGTACCTCCATCTTCAGTGCTATCTCATTACGGGTGAAACAAGATGTTCGCTCAGTTGACACATAAATGGAAGATTCTTTTCCAATGATGGCCCATGGATCAATGTTTGAAGGTGTGCTAGGACCACCAGCTTCAAAACCTGAGATATTTAACAAATAATAAAGAATTAAGATTCTTTAAATCAAATCATATCCCAAAGCTTTGATTGAACATTAGTTCACTCCTATCATTTTTCACGGATTTAAAAAGAATATCATTGGGCAACACGATGTCTTAGATTTTAAAGCCACACAACCTGAAATGAATATTTCCAATATGAAAATCAATTTGAACATCTGCTAAACTTGTGCTATTTATAGATCTTCCACGAACACATGATGAGCCTTGTACTTTTAAGAGAGAATCTCTATATAGAAGAGAGCCAAAACGTGGAGGAAAAATAACTAGCATATTAATCCCTGATGTCAAACAATGCATATCAACTCTAGTTCAAACAGTTTGACATCATTTACATATCAAGACACAAGTCTGTGTTCTTTACCTGTTCTAGAGAAGGTAACATGAGTGCACGTATAATTATATTGCTTGTCAGTTCATAGTGCATAATACATCTGAATCTAATACTTATATAGACACCATATTATTTCATTTTTTCACAAAAATTATACCATTTGGCAACACAATTTGCACATTTGTGTAATGATCAGGATTAGTGGTAGACCACTCCCTGTCTCCCTCTAACATTATCAAGGAGATATAGCAATCATAGTTCAAATGAACGCACTACTTTTATACCATTAAGTAGGAAGTATAGTCTATAACATTAGAAGATAGACACTTTTTACTTTATTGCAATAGCAATACATTGGTGATGTTCAAATCTTGAGAAAACATAAAAATTGAGAACCGTATATTCACTTCATCCAACCACCATAATTAAAGACATAAGAAGATAGGGATCTATCCACTGCCTCTCCAAACAAGCTTCAATACAATTTGGCATTTCCTAGATCATTCAGTATATCAAATTGCAAAATGATCTGATTATTCTTCTAAATGTGGAACCTCAGACCTCCTTAGTGATACTCAATTAAATCTAGATCTCAAAAATCTGTATTTCTAACTAATTGCATTCATATCCCATTGTTCCTTAACTAGTTTGAAATTCATCAAACTACAACTATTATCACCATGCTTCTCCTAAACACCACGTAAATATCTTTCCATAAATGAGTTGTCATTTCATGACCCAAGTAATCCTTGTTCCTATCTAACACAATAATAAAATATACCAATAGCTAGGTCCATCACTAGCGTAGTGGCACTAACCAAAAAAGCTGCAAACTAGAGACAAAATCAACTTAGCATGAGTTGGCATGCTATGAGCCAGTTCTTCCAACAGTCCATGATAAAAAAAAAACCAACAAGCTATAGATACAAACTATTAAACTCTATTGCATGATCTTTTCCTTCCATTGCGCTCCATGTAAGGTGAGATATAAATGCTTCCTTCAGTCCAAGGGGAAAAAATTGTAAGAGAAACTTGTAGCATCTTTTGATGTTACTGAGCATTGAGAGAGGTTAAATGCAGTGACCTCTAGGTTTGTTACATATGCAAACAGAAAGTACCTTCCCATGCACTCAGGTAATGTAAATGTATCCTTCGTCAAAGGTAATAGTGATCATAGTAAAGATATAGTAAGAATTTAGTTAGCAAACCCACTAGAACATGATATTTTTAACAACTGAGTATTTAACTTGCCTCTATTACTCACAAGCTCAGCCCATATCCCACCAGCTCCAGCATGATTAATTTCCTGAATTCAAGTAAATTTCAATAAATACACATGTAATTTCTATAAACAATAGAATAGTCTAAATAGTGTCTCCTTAAGGGCCATAGCCTAGACACCACAGAAAAAGATTTACACAGATCATGTATGAACTTCTTACATAGCTTAAAAAAAGATTTACACTTAAGTAGATGCATATTGCCAAAAATAATTTTTCTTAGACATCAAGGGTGATTGAGCTTAGCAATGAAAAGCTGGAAGGAAAGAGTTTTCCTTTTTTTATTTTTTTTCATGGCGTGTGTGTATCTTTTACAATACAAGATATGGACCTTATATAGAACTGAGAAAGGACAGGCAGTTTAAACAATTGAATTTTATTGATAAGAACAATAAAAATCATCAAATTCACCTACATCGCAAAACTGAGAGTAGAACTATTTGAACTCATGTGTAGAATTAACATAATTACACGTGATCTGAAAGCAATGTATTCATGTTTGTTCGTTCTGTAACATAAATATAGCAAAGGAAAGGACAAGCATAAACAGTGGTAAAAAATCTCAAGAATTGAACATGTCCTAAGAGGCTTTCCTAATATATTGTGTGAGCAGAGTTAAGAGTAAATTGTTTAGCCAAATGAAGTTACTGACCTCAAAAAAGATACCAAATAGAGTCTCAGGAATCATATGATTAGATTGAGGTGAAGCATCAATAGTAAGCAGCGCAGACAGGTTGGCTTCCAGCTTTTGAGAAAGGCAATGAGGAACAACAAATAACATAAAAACAAGACATAGAAAAGCACCCGAAGATGACCCTCCCACACACATCATGCTTTCACAGCAACAACCAGGTGACCAAGCTAGCCTGCATTAATAAAATAGGAATGAGGAAAAGTTAAAATTACAAGCATACCCAAATTAAAGTCCTCAATGCCTATTAAAGTTCCAATGCATCGTTAAATAAAAATCAACGAAACAAATATGAAACATCCAGTAAGTTCATGCTTCAATTTAACAAGGTAAAAGGAAGTAGGAATTATTTAGTGCCACATATGCATTTAGAAAGTGAAGTAAGATAAATTTAAATAGCAGCAAGTTTACTATGAAGGGAAGAACAGGGTAAAATCTACTTATTTCATTTTACGAAGAAAGAAAGGCCAAAGGTCAACCAAGATTGCATTTAAAGAAGGGAAGAACAGGGGACGAGATAGAACAAATTATCTTTGTTGTTGTTGTTGCAAAATAATAAAATCGAAAAAGTGTCCAATGTTCCATTTCTTGGATGGCAGTTCTCCAATCAACCCTTTTTATTTTACCTTTTTTATTCATTATTCTTTGCAATGGAAATAAAACACCTAGCAGGTCGTATCAACACAGTAGCACACAAAAAACATTGACAACAAGGACAAGAGAAGGGCTCCGCCGAAACAATCATGTAGCTGACAGAGACCAAGATCAGATCTTTTACCGGATTCCAACAGGAAGGAAGGACGAAGCGTGGAATCGGAGTGAATTGGCAACGTGGAGCACTGTCTAGAGCCGCTGCAGCAGGAAGGGTTTAAGTAGGGAGGGATCAGGAGAGTGGCTCATCTTCCTTCCAAGGCATGACTGCTGAAATCACGCCGAGGCCATCGACGGGGCGAAGGGCGGCTGAAGGCGACGACAAAAACACGTCGGCCCGAGGGCAGAGCCGCGTGGCGGTGGCTCGGATCCGGGCCGTGCGCTTGGGTTTCCTGTGGGGTTTCCTGTGGTTGGGACCTCCCTACTGCCGTTTGGAAACCTCTGCTTCGGCTAACCATCCCTGGTCCCACCACAGCAACCACTCCTTATCTGGCAGTCGGTTGGTTTTGTGTCGCATAGCCTCCAAAATTCTATTGGAAAAAAACAAAAACGGTTAAATTTTCTATTTTAATTTTTTTAATCAAAAATATATCCCTGCAGCAAAAAAAAAAAAAAAAAAAAAATCCTTTATCCATGTGATCTCACACGGTTATATTTTTTTTC
This sequence comes from Curcuma caesia, assembly GCA_037834155.1. NCBI lineage: Eukaryota > Viridiplantae > Streptophyta > Magnoliopsida > Zingiberales > Zingiberaceae > Curcuma > Curcuma caesia. The sequence continues at coordinate 13,132 of JBBMKF010395184.1, forward strand.
ATCTATGAAAAAATAAATTAAGAAATTATAGTTAACTAAGACGAGAAGGGCATTATCTTGGTGAATTCAACTCTTATCCACTTTAACGAGTCTGTTCTATCATAACCAACTCAATTATATTTAAAAAAAATTACTAGAAAATATATCCCACTATTATGATAAAATGACATAAATATTAATAATTATAAATTTATAGTTATTATAATAGTGTGTAATTATAATAATTATAATTTCTTAATTACTATAATAGTGAATTAAATTATATTGTATAATTATGAAATTATAATTGATACAATATAAAAATTAGACGGGAATTAATAGTATTAAATGAATAATATTAAAGAGAGTAATTGGATAAATATATATATGGTGGAATAATAAGGTGAAATGTCCTTAGATTAAAAAAAAATAAAGTACAACCATCTTTTTAATTTTTGCCTTTTTTATAAAAAAAATATCATTTTGTTTCTACAATTTTAGAATACATTTCATTATTTCATCTCTTTCATAAATATGATTTTAGATTGATGAAATAAAGTGGATGTGAAAACTTGAAGGGATAAGATTTAAAGAAGTAAAGTGAAATTCTCTAATTAATTATTTTATCATTTCATTATGTCAAATTGAAGTACACTTTAAGTTACAATGTGCTCCAATTACTTTTTGTCCATAAACAATAATTAATAATGTGTTAAGAAAGTTAAAAAGTAGAGTTTGCTTTAATTAAAAAATTGCTCAACTATCTATCAGAATGGGATTAACTTTGAAGCCAAATTAACCATCCAACGGATTTTAAGGCGAAGCAATGTCGCTAACTACCAAATTTCAACAAACAAGACCTTGACTTATAAGGCTAATATACTTCATATACATTATCATTTTTGTTAATTGCGCCAATTAATGGACAAGTTATATTAATTAATTAATTAATTAATTAATTAATACGATGGCCCAAGCAACCGTCACGGGCCAAAAATGAATAAATAAAATAAAATTCGTATTCAAGTTTCAAGCACAATACTAATTAGATTATGAAAA
>JBBMKF010395727.1:0-14154 GCA_037834155.1 Curcuma caesia
CAGCAAAGCTCTGCTTCGCCGAATTCACTGAAGTTCTTCACAAGCATTGATAGTAGCAGATGGTTCGATGTCTGGACGTGAGACAAAAAAATCATGTACTCACCGACCTGTTAGGAAAAAAAAAAGAATAAATCTATATTTACATTTTCCTTGATAAATGAGGCATAAAATGACCAACAGTTCAAGTTAGGCTGATGCCGCTCTTTAACTTCTAAATTTAGACTTTAAAACCAAAATAACTTTACCATTTTTATCAACAAAGGAATCCATAAGTAGAGGACATCACCCTAATTATTATTATTATTATTAATATTTATTTTTATTTTTATTGTTCGTTTAGTTTATCTCCCTCGGGAGATAACTCCGAAGGGGGAAGGGTCTGAATGCAAACAGGGTGATGGCTTCTGCAATGGCATTGAAATCGTTTTATGTTGCTTCGGTTCTTTTATGCTTGTGTAAATCCAGTTTTGAGCAAGAAATCTTTAACCCGTTGGATTATGAGGCAGAGGGAGATGGCAAAACCGATGATAGTCAGGTGGATAATTGATTAGTATCCATTTGCATTAGTTTATTTTTCAAAATCAAATCAAATTGGCCGATTCATCCTCTTATATTATCTATTACCAAGCAACAAATTAAGAACAGTAGTCCTGTCTGATCAAATTAAGAACATGCTGATTCAATTTTCAATTCAGGCGTTGGTGGACGCATGGGACTCGGCATGCGAGCACCATGCGCCGGCGATCTTCCTCATCCCGGCACACACCACCTTCCTGTCCGGCCCGGCATCCTTCGAAGGCCCCTGCCGCGTCACTCCCAGAGTCCACATCGTCGGCACGTTGAAGGCCGTCGAGTCCATCAGCGCCTTCCACTACCCCGCCTGGATCGAGTTCAAGCACCTCGACGACCTCCACATCACCGGCGGCGGCACCCTCGATGGCCAGGGAGCTCGCTCTTGGCCCCACGCCTGCTCGAACTGCAAAAAGCTCCCCATGGTACTCAAACTAATAAACTTACTGATATCCGAATCGTCTCATTTTCTCAAATTTCATGTTTGCGTGTAGTCGTTGAGGTTGCTGAAGGTGAGCGCTACGACCATGACCAACTTGACGTTCGTCAACAGTAAGGGGTTTCATATCAGCATCCAGCAGAGCTCCTCCATCAACATAACCCACCTCAACATAACAGCCCCCGGCGACAGCCCCAACACCGACGGCATCCACATAAGCGGAACCACCGACATCAAGATCGCCGACCTCCACATTGGCACCGGCGACGACTGCATATCGATAGGGCAAGGCGCCACCAACGTCCACATAGAGAACGTCAAATGCGGCCCTGGCCATGGAATTAGGTGACTAATCCTTCCTGCTGATGATCATCCAGCATTTCAATCTTAATTCATTCATCGACGACCTTGTATAAGTTTTTATACTATCGTCGATGTCGCAGTATTGGAAGTCTGGGGAAGTACCAGAACGAGGCGAACGTTTTCGGTGTGCACGTGACGAACTGCTTGCTTTCGGAGACGACCAACGGAATCAGGATCAAGACATGGCCCGGTTCCCCACCGAGCCAAGCGTCCAACTTCACATTCCAGGATATCGTCATGGACAACGTCTCCAACCCCATCTTCATCGATCAACAATACTGTCCAGATTCTAAATGCACCGCAGCAGTAAGAGCTAAATTAAACCCAAATTAGTCGACAAAATCTTTGTGCAAACTAACTTGTCATATTACCTTTATTATTGCAGCCATCTCAGGTGAAGATCAGCAACGTGGCGTACAAAAGAATAAGAGGGACTTCAAATGTACCCGCGGCGGTGAAGCTACTTTGCAGCCCGAGCGTGCCTTGTGAGAACGTCTTGCTGCAGGATATCAGCCTGACGATGGCAAACAATGCCAGGGCTAGTGCGACCTTGTCGTCTTGCTCCAATGTAAAGGGTTCTGCAGTGGGGACTCAGAAGCCTGATCCCTGTATTACAAAGGTCAACCGTTGAAAATTAAGATCTTTATTGTGCTATTTCATGGATGAGTTCCATTCATTAAAGTCCATCAAGTTTCCAAGGAATGAATGAATAGCATCGACAGCATTAATTAAATACTGCCAAAAGACAAAATTTAACTCATATAGGCCCTGCAACATTCAGCTTAATTAGTCCTTTCCTTATCCTTTTTTTGAAGATATTAGCTAATTCATCAGCTGATTTGGTCTATTTTTTAAACGATGAATTTCATGCGATACAAGGACAAAAAAGGACTCCATTTTACACACCTTGTTCCTTAGTGATCTAGCAAAAAGTGGCCGTATAAACTCGCATTGACGTTGTTAGCACTAGAGTAGCATAAGGATAAACTTCATGGAGTTGATGGTATAGACTAGTGAGCTATGCAATTTACAAAATTAGGAAATGCATATGAAGATTTGATGTAAAAGTCAAGGTGAAACTACCTGGACCTTGCTAGGTATAATCACAAGATAAAGTGTTTGCGAGTAAACTAGAAACATATCTCCTCATCCTTGAGATAGATGACGTCCGCAGCTATTTCTCGATCGACATGTCCTATTTTACATGATTATTCCTGTAAAGGCGTTGATTTTGTGATTTTGAAAGAAATAAAGATTTCAGAATCTAAATGAAACTTATCAAGCTAATTAATTCCCAATAAATTAAAGTGAAGGGTTTGAGAAATGACCTTCATTTTCAAATCCGTCTGAAGCCCCAGTTCTCCTAGTTTCGTTGTTGGGAACTTGAGTGGGTTTTTTGCATCTTCTTAATTTGAAACTCTTTTCCAGTGGATGAAAGATGTGGCTTTCGTTTAGCTATTCATTCCATTTGTCTGATTAATTATTCTTAGGTTCATAGTGGTTTTATTTATGATGCAACTGCTTAAAAATTAAAATTATATTCTCTGAAACTTGCTGCACTAGCTCTTTTAGCTTTCGGATCGATCTATTCTCTATCTATAAAATATTTTAACGTCTAAAACAGTTTTTATTTTAAAATGTTGGATTGTATCTGCACACAGGTACTTTCGAGAGACTCCAAGAATGATAGCGAGGCAGTCAAGTACTCGGGCAAGGCACCTCCAGTTCCACACAAACAAACCAAGAATGATAGCGAGGCAGTCAAGCACTCGGGCAAGGCACCTCCAGTTCCACACAAACAAACCAAGAAGGATAGCGAGGCAGTCAAGCACTCGGGCAAGGCACCTCCAGTTCCACACAAACAAACCAAGCCCTATGCCCGTTCCAAAGGAAAGAAAATCAACAAGCATATAGGAAGGAGAAATAGTAAGCGATTAATTGGTTTGATTTATATCCCTTGTTTCTCTTCTATTTTTTATTTAAATGAAATTATTATGCGTGAAGATCTCCTGCCAGTGCGTTATGGCATGTTTCAATTTTGATCAAACGCTAAGTTTTTTTTTCCCAGTAATTAAATTCATTTCTGTTGTGTTATATATCACTGGAGTCGATCAGACTGATATATTATATATATATATATATATAGTAGATAAATAATTGAGACAATATTTATTTATTGATGACATTGGATCTTCAAGTCTGGAGTGTCATGTATGAGCATATACTTCTATGGGACTGGAATGGAGCTAATAAGTTTGACAAAGACTGCAATTTGCATAGTGAGTGTTATCATTGTGCAGTTTGCATGGCGAGTAGCATTCTTCCTAAATCCTAAACAATGATTACCATTTTGTACAAACCTTCAACTCTATCCTTATTGATGACGACGGAGGTCGCACAGTACGTGGGTTCGCAGTGGACTACTTGAAATAGGCCGAAAGAGACGTACGTACGTCTATGCGGATATCAGTTCACCAAGCTCCCGCTTCTTCTCATTTGGAGTTCAGTCAACGGGGGCAGGCGAAGTACGGCGGCGCTAGCCAGTACGTAGGTGGCCGGTGCAGATTCAGCGGAGGCAAATCTAGCTGGTGGAGGCTGGAGCTCAAAGGAGGCGCAGATCTTAGCGGAGGGGAGCTCAACAAAAGTGGATCTCGATGGAGGCATGCAGGTTAATTTGGAGGGTAAACAAGATTCAGATTCCGCAGGAAATCTTCCTTCTCCATCGTGCATGGCTTGTTCAACAGTCCAACCTTTAATTTATCTCTGTCCACTTTTTTTTCTCTTTCTATAATCGAATGAACTAGAGGATAAGATCAGTAACAAACCAACCAAAGGCTAAGTTAATATATATGAAGAGTGCTTGCTCATTAATTAAGATTTATTTATTTATTTACGTAATAACCTAAAAAAAACCAGTACAGCCTCATGTGTGATTTGGGTTTGCAAGCTTTTTTAAATCATCCTATTGAATAATAACACCATGCAAACTTCGAGCAAGTTGTCGTCTGTCGAGCAATTTAATACTGCCTCAGAGTTGTGTGCTCCATCTTATCTACCCTTTAATTACTGTTAATGTCTTAATGGATTAATAATACTTATAAAATTCTAAAAGTATATTTAAAAAATGAAAATAAAATAAGGGTGGACCGGACGCAGAGGGCTGGTTTTCATCTCTGCGGTTCAGATAGATTCGGTTCAAGCCCCCTGCACCGCTGGATTTTGCGGCGATGGGATTCTTCTCGCTCCGCCTGTTCTGCGCCGCCTGCGGCCTGTTACTCAACTCCCCCACTGCCCTCTTTTTCCGGTCTCACAAGGCGGTTCTTTTCCTTCACCTTCGCGGCTTCCACTTCCGCCCTAATCCGACAACCGCTGCTGCAGGCTCGGCGCAACACAACGGACAATGCACGGCGGCGATTGGAAGATCCTGAAACAGGAGTTCACCTTCCCTGCGGGCGCCGCCCCTTTCAACAGCTGCCACGCTTCCACTATCGTACAGGTGGAGAGAGATTGAACTCTCCCTATTCGCTCTCCCCCTCTGCTTCAATTCAATCTTCGATCTACAGGTCGGCAAGGACAGCTTCCTGGTGGCCTACTTTGGTGGATCTTACGAAGGCGCGCCCGACGTGAAGATCTGGCTGCAGAGATACAGTGTCAGTAGTGTTCCGTCTTCTAGTTGTCTAACTTTACTTCGATTTAAGCGTTGCGTGAGACCCCATTTCATTTGCAGGAAGGCTGCTGGGAGCCGCCGTTGATAGCGGACGAGCAACCCCAAGTGCCGATGTGGAATCCGGTCCTGTTCCAGTTGCCTTCCCGTGAACTACTGCTCTTCTACAAAATTGGGCAGGAAGTCCAAAAGTGAGGCCTTTCTCTTTCTGAGCTCCTTCAGTTCTTCTTCTCATTCATCGGATCGCAGGTGGAGCGGCTCCATGAAGCGGTCAATCGACGGCGGACTAACTTGGTCGAAGCGAGAACAACTCCCACCGGGGATTCTCGGCCCATCCAAGAACAAGGTGAATTCCAACACATATCGCCCACTTGTAATAATGATCCAGTGAGGAATTAATGGCATAACCAAAATAACCGCAATCGCAATGCAGCCAATCTTGCTGGAAGATGGTCGCCTTCTCTGTGGATCATCCGTGGAGAGTTGGAATTCTTGGGGAGCATGGATGGAGGTAATTCTGATGCTGATGCACCATTATTTTCACAGTGAAACCTTTACTCATGCCTCACCTTAACGTTTTTTGTTCATGATCTGAAAGAATTATTAGAAAGAACTTCCATTTACTTGATTTCATATTTCATTAGCATTCTAACCATTTAATACGCACGAGTTAACCTGAACAATCCGAGAAAGGATTTAAAACTATTATGAGCTCATGGTATTACATTGTAGGTCACAGAAGATGCCGGAAGATCATGGAAGAAGTATGGGCCTATCTATATCGAAGGAGAAACACTCAGTGTGATTCAACCAGTGCCTTACCAGACTACCAAAGGCACCCTCCGACTGCTGCTGAGATCCTTTGAGGGTATTAACAGGGTTTGCATGTCGGAGTCTGTCGATGGAGGGCTGACTTGGAGCCACGCTTATCCAACTGAGCTGCCTAATCCGAATTCAGGCATGTTGTTTTGCCTCTTGACCACGATCGCCATGTGTTGGCTGACCTTACATGGTCTGAACAATGATCTTGATAGGCATTGACGGAGTGAAGCTTAGGGATGGAAGATTTGTTCTAGTATACAACACTGTATCAAGGGGTGTCCTCAAAGTCGCCTCATCGGTGGATGATGGTGATTCCTGGGATGAGATTACGACACTGGAGGAAGATTTGGACATGGAGTTTTCCTATCCAGCAGTCATACAGGCAATGGACGGCTTAGTACATGTCACATACACCTACAACAGGACACAGATTAAGGTACCATTTAGCTCACTGAAGTGCGCCCGATTGCGTTTGCTGATTAAAAGGTGTTTCGCTTTGCAGCATATTGTACTCGAACCTGGTGATGTTGCGAGGAGGCCATGAGCGGTCCAAGTAATTACAGAGTACCATTATCAATTGAAACAGGATTATCGGTTGTGTCTGCAGTATCAACCGATCGCACAATCTTCTGCACGTAAATGCCATTTGATCCTCTCTTTTTTCGTTTTTCTTTTAGTCAGATTGTAATTTTGAAGTTTGGTAAATTCAATAATTGGAAGCAGTTGTTTAATAAAACTTAATGTATTTTCAAGAAAAATCCTGCAACATTCATCAGAAAACTTTCCATGTAGTGGAGTTGGGAAATTTGCTATCGTGGTAAAATAAACTCAATTCCAGAATGATTATGCAACCCGAAAAGCAACACAATATAGTCTGCAGTCTGCAATAACGTATCATCGGATGAATCCCTAGTGCAAATTGATGAGCGTCTACAATTGGCGTCTTGTCTAGTTACTCCACAATTATAAATGCTCCAGCAAGAATGCAAATTTTTTTCTCAAATTAACAAGCATGTTTCCGATCACAAAAATGTTCCGAAGTTCCACTAGAGATCATGAAATTAAATCATACACTTGGAGTTATTGGAGTTACTTTACAGTCTTGGATACTGCTGCTCCACTATATATTCCCAGTTGCTACAGGGACAATGCAAGTCGACAGAGTTTTAGAGAACTCATGACGCATGTGTAATACCAACATCTGGATACTGCGACGTCACGAATACGAGTTTCAGAAGTACATGTATAAAAGGGCTCTTTTTGACAAATGCCTGTTTGTTACAAAATTGGATGCTCCTGTTACAGGAGCATGTGAAGAATCACGCTGCTTCATTGCCCTTTAAAGTCTTTGAATCTATGCTCAATTCGGTGAGACTGAAGACACTCAGCTATGGAACCCCAAACGACTCCTCAGTTACAATGTCATCAGGCTGGGAATAGGACTCACTTAAAGTGCTTGTACTATCAGCGTTGAAATTAGCCGGAGCTGATATCATCATTTCAACGCTCTTTAGATTACGAGATCTGTTTGTCAAATTACCAGAGACTAGAGTCCTTGTATCCCTGCCCCTCTGCTTTGTCCCAATAAACCCAAATGCAAGAGCTTCTAAAGCCTTGGTGGTTGGAGGTCGGCTCCTGGTGCTTTGCCTTCGAGAAGTAGCAGAAATTTGTTGATCAACAGCAGCTCCAGCAAAGTTTTCCATGGCTCCAAAACTATCCCACTGTGGTCTAGTCTCTGATGACTCTCTAACTCCCTCCATATTTAACTCCTGCTCAGTGCCACCTATTTCTGACTTACTAGGCGCCCCTGTCTCATATTCTTGTGAAACATTTGGTAGTGCATTTAAATCGATCAAACTTCTTGACTGTAGCATTCCATCAAATGAAGCAGCACTACCACGACATTCTTCCCTAGAAGAGCAATTGTCCATCTCATCTGGACTGATGTTATTTGAAAAGTTGGGATAGACCTTTCCGCAACAAGAATTGGGCACTGCCACCATATCATCATTTAGATGTTGTGAACTCATTTTTGGCCGAACTCCTTCCTCTATGGTATGATTTTTTGAAATAGAGTACGATCGGCGACACGATCTTTCATATTTGCAGGCAGTTAACCTCCTGCGTTTTGCCATAGGTGCTAAATAAGAATGTTGACTGGACTTAGCCCTGCGGCTGGATTCACTTTTTGAAATTTTTACTGGCAACTTTTCATTTAATTGTTCGACACATTTATCACTTGAGACATGTTCATTATGTGGCACTGTTGTACTCAAAAAGGTAATCCCATTCTCAGAAGGAGCAGAGTGAAGAGCCTGTCTGCTGATTCCCTTGTTCTTTAGCTTAGGCATCTTGTTGTCAGATGAGTCTGGATCTCCTTGACCATCTGATGAGCTATCATCTGAATCCTCTGAACTATCGTTTGCTATTTCTCCTATATCGGCTAAAGGGTCATAATGATTGACAGTATCAACAGGCAGAGTCCTCAGTTCCCTCAGCTTGAAAGGTTCTTCACCTAGGGTCAAACTTGTGTCCACAATAGTGAACTTCATATATTCAGAATTAGATGTTGGTACCTTAGGACAGAGATAGGAATGATTTCTGTGATCAAGCTGGCCATTACAGTTGGATTTGGCATTAATGGAACAGTCAATTTCATCCTGAGTCGTGCTGCTACTTGTGCCTCTTTCGGTCTCCAATTCAAGTAGTCTGGGGTCTGAAGCCACTTTATTTAGGACATCAGCAACAGAATCAAAGTAGTGATTTCCTTTCACGAGCCTTTTTCTTGAGAATTTCTTGATGCCAGGGATAAGAAACACCAAGGAATGCTTTGCTGTAAGAATATCTTTGGGCTGCTCTGAGTGCCAACCCCTGGCTAACAGACGAGGCCAAACTGCTTCCCAGAAAATATCATTTGACTTTGCCTTGCTTAACCTGAAATCACCTGTCAGAAACTTGATGATGTCTCCAGAAGAAAGAGAAGAACATGCTTTGCCAACAGGTATCTCAGGGCGAACAGATAATGTCTGATTTGATCTAACTGGATCCAAAATGATGCCAGTGAGATCATGCTTTCCGGTACCAATTCCGATGGCTTCAACCAAAACTTGCATACCAACTGTTGTCTTCAAAGTGCAGACAAATTCCTTCAAGGAAATTCTGCCCTCGTTGAATATACTTATGGCCTGGAAAAAATGTGTTGCAACTTTCAGTGGAGAATATCTTCTGCTGAGTATGAAACTATAATGAAAATAGAATATGACACTTAATCCTAGAATAATCAGTCTTAATTCTGAGGTCTACTAATAAACTGGAAATGTTGAAAGGTAGCTCCAGAGTGAAGAAACAGAAATAATATCATAGAAACTGGTATAGCAGTGCAGTTTGACAATGCTACAACTTGAGTAAGATGAGCAAACTGAATACATTTAAAAAATGTTAAGCTGTTAAACAATTACAGATCTTGTCACAAATCTGTAATAATTTGTAGAGTTGTTTCTTCAGTTAAGAATGATTCTTGATCATTTCCCTGTAAAAAATTTGTATAAAAGGAAATAAAGTTTAATAACACACCTATTACTCCGCTTGATGAAGCAATTTACATATCCCAAAGGTCAATAGATAGCCTGTGTAGTGTTTTTTTCAGAAATAGAAGAAACCATTGTTCATTGATTGGATTAGTAAATCAAGTGGTAGTACCACATTCATTTTGGGAATATTAAAATATATGACATATAATAAATATGAGAAAACAAATATGATATAAATATTATAATATGGATAAGTTGTTCTTCATGAGGAATACTTACTTGATGTGCCACATGATTTAGGACTCCGCTCGTATTTCACACTCATTGTATTAGAATATTATTTTGGTGAGAACCCCAGTTGTCGGGTGTGGCTGTTGGATGTGATGCCATCTAAATTATTTAGTTGTTTAGTTTTTAGTACCTATGTTAGAGTCAGCATCAGACTAGTGGCAGATGCACCACAATTACTCTTGATCTATTCCTTTGGAATGGTTGTAGTTTGCAGGTGTTCAATGAAGATTTAACAATCTCACATTGAGACATTAAATTAGTATAAATTACTCAATTGAATATTATGTTAATATTCAATGTTCAGGTCCCTAACTACATTTGAATTCCATTTTAGTTGAAGAGCAACTTTAGGACCATTGTTGATGGAGTGTTTATTATGCTCTCTCTCAATCTGTAAAAGTGTATAATATCCTCTATAGATACACAATAACCTCACTTGATTAGAAGTGAGCAAAAGAAAGATGGGTGAGGCATGAAGTCTTAAGGTTAGATGAATGGTCCTTGATCTCATGGTGAATGTTGAGTTGTAGAGAGACTAAGCAATTTAAGAGGGTGACAACGACCCTCTCTCTTTCTCATGTGAGCTATCTAGGACTGAGCTGGATTAAAGGGAAGGCTAACTCGGATAAGTTTCTTAAAGGGATCTCAATTGACCAAATTTTTATTCGATTCCATCCAATTTCACTTTCAATTTAACATGATTTCAATGGATTCAGATCAATTTTCAACTGTTATCTAACATATCTCCAACTTTCTGTATCGATATCCACTAATTTTGCCAAATGTAGACTCTCAATAAGGATATTGTAGTTTGAGGAGGTTAGATATCTTTCAGATAGCATTGTCACTAAGAGGGTGTGCGAAGAATCCTTTTCTAATTAACTCTAAAAAGTAGACATTGATCTTTTGGCTAGATAGAAAGAACTACTACAACAGGCAAGATTTTTGAAGCCTGCAATCAGAGGGAAACAACAAGTGATTAAAGTCTGATGGTTTATCTATAGATATGAGCAAGACATATCACTTTGATAATATGGAGAACAGTATATGGGCCAAAAGGGATATACTTAACATGCTTACATGTCACAAATATGTAGCGATATGAGTTATACAGATCTTGCACAAGCAATATGAAGCTTAATGTAGGTGGCAAAAAGGCTAATATGAGTGGTATAGATGTAAATGCATTACAAAATTTGAAGTACCTAATATAACCAATGATCATGCCTATCATGCATGCACGATAAACATAAAATAGAATTGCTAGTAAAAATAATTTGGAAGTGAATGTTCGATTGTCCCAAACTAATTATATGTATGAGCATGAGCTGAATAATGATTTAGAGAAATTATGAATAAGCACATGAATTCTGACCGTAAATAAATAAATAAGCATATGAATTTAAATTCACATTTCCAAGATTCAAATACTTGTTCCTTTGAAAGTGTAATTTTCATCAACATCAACCTACGTCAGTCCCATCTATTTGTGATCAGCTACATTTGTATTGTCCTTCTACTGAATTTTGCAAGGCTATATTACTAGTAATATTCAGTCTTAAAATAATTTGTAATTACATTTAAATTTTTTCTTTGGTCTCCCTCTATACCTTCAACTTTGAACGCCTCAACCGTAATTTTACATTGAGAAAATTAAAAATAGATCAATATTTAAGGAAGATGAAGAGCTCAGATCATTAAGTTGCAAAGAGCAAATAAACACGTTTATTGGAAACAATTACATACTAAATAAAACTAGTCTTATCTTTCATTTATAATATAAATATAGCTTTAACAGACCAAATTTTGAGATATTTAAAATTTCAGACCTTTTATGGAAATTTGCATAAGGCTAGAAAATATTATAAGAGTGACAATCTAGTCATACGTATGCAGAATATGAAATGATAAAAGTTAATTGTTTTAACCTTATTGGGGCAATTATAGGGTGACAAATGTATTTTAAGATATTTGAGAGTGGTGGTGGATCAAGTTATTTTCTTGCAAAATTGTAGGACAACAAGGACAAGCTAATGTCAATTGATATTGAGTATCAACACGAGTTGACACCAATACAATATTGTTCAAAGCTAGGATGAAAACCAGTATCAAAACTGAGGTTTAAACCCTCACTTGATCAACTTGTTGGAGAAACACTGAGTTGCAATGATAAAAAATTCTGAACTTGGGATATAGAGGACCATCATCATGACATGGTTGCTTAATTCCATATGAACAATAATAAGTCGAAACTATAAGTTACTAGAGACTGCCAAAGGGATTTGTTAGATGATGTACATGAGTTTCCCAATGGCCAAGATACCTCAGTCATTTATAAGATTCAATCTAACACCTGAAATACTCAGCAACGTAATCTCTAAATTATTGTTACTGCAATTTAATAACCAATCTATGGTAAAAGATGGATCTACATTGAAACTTAAATTTCATTACACATGAAGATACTCAAGTGATTCTTCAAGAGAAAGAAAGATTGCATCTTCAAGTTATTGGCAAATAGGATTTCAGTTTGATCAGGCCCTTGTGCAAATTCTTGAAAGGAAAAATTGTCAGCTTTAAATGAAACTTTCTCCATTGTCTAGATATATGATGTCGGAAGCTCGACTTGTGATTCAGGCATGTTTTAAACTTGGCAACAGGATGGCATAAGAGTTGGAATGAAGTCTTCTGATAGCTCATCAAAATCAACTAGCTGTGAAGAACTTTGGTATACTTACTGCAAGAAGTCTTATACTTGAGAAATTTACTTTCATCTTCATGAGAAAGGAGCCAGTGTTAGACTGAATTGACAAACACACAAGTTGAGAAAGCAAAGATGCCTCTCATGAGTCCTCCAATCAAGACAGAGACCCAATGGGTAGGATAGTTAATTCTGGAGTGATGATGCATGGCTCATAAAACAATCTCTTGATGATTGGAAAACCTACGGTGGTTGTTGGTTAAAGTGATATCCATCATGACTCTCACTAAATGCCTAATCTTATGACAAACCTTTTTTTCATTCACGATCTTACAAAAATAAATAAATAAATTGCCTTGTGATTTGTCTCTATTAAGTGTGTTCTTCTTCAGGATCAAACTTCTAGGAGGAAGTTGGATTGCTAGGTAAAGGAACAACCCCTACCACCTTGTGAAGTCTAACAACTCCAAGTATATATGGTTGGTTCATGCTTGTTCTTCACCTAATTCCTCTAGATGTCCTCCATCCACAAATAAGATATTGCTTGAGCAATAGACTTGATCGTGCATTGTATTCTATGCTCCAGACAATGTTCCCTTGTTTTTTAGGAATATTGATATTATTGTTTTTCCATAGCTTAGTTTGTGTGGATCCCTTTAAGAGAACGAGATTCCTAAGAATTGAGTATTGCTTTTTTATAATTTTTCATGAGCCATCTTGTTTGATAACCCTTAAGAGATTAGGTCTCTTTATTGTCACTCAATTATTCCTATAGAAGGCATTCTTCTAGTGCCTTTGCTAATAAAAGTCGGATCTATACACTATCTAATCACTTCCCTAGAATTGTGTACCATAGTCTTCTTATATAACACTTGGATGTAATTCCGTTGTCCACCTTTTAGAAACAACATAAAAATACCTTGGATTTAAGAGGTCACAATACTAGCTTTCTTAGCTACTCTTAGACAATCCTTTGCTTGACTGGATGCAATAATATATGAATATATTCCTTTTTTATATATATTTTTGAACCCTCATTGTTGGTGGAGAACTTAAGTGACACAAGGATTCAATGATCCCTTTTCTAATTCAGTTGAGTTGTCTTTACACGTTTAGTTCTTCCCAAATATCACCAATTGAACCATAGCCATCAACCATTATTTCTCATTCTTTCTACTAAGGCCACACCCCAAGAGGAGTAAGCAAGAAGTCAACTGATCCTTGACAAACCCACTCCTTATAGAAGGCACTTTATACTCTACTACAAGGATTTCCCTTGTACTATAAGCACCGCAGGCTCCCTTTAGAAAGAGGTGATAAATAAGAAACAAAGGAAATATTTTTCTTGCTTTATGTAACATATTGCTTTATGTACAAGTATAAACTAGCAATGGAACTTCAAGTCCAGTAGCAATGAGCACATAATTAGCAATGAGAAACAGGAATAATCAGTGATAAAAAAAGGACAAAATGTATATTTTTCTTACTTAATCAATGCACAAGTTGAGATCTAGCCACGTGGACTATTTTCTTCATTAAAATTGCTACAAGGATTAATATCCTTTAAGGTGATGTTAAATATTAGTGCTGCTACATGGTAAAGAAGGCAACAATGAAATATGAACCTGTCGGCTCATCTGCTATCACTACAAGAAAATCGATCTTTAACAACACTCAAAAGACATCGGTTTTATGTTAAAACCGATGTCTTTTACTTTTTAACAACGGTTTTAACAAAAACCGATGTCTTTGAGACATCGGTTGGAGCCTACGA
>JBBMKF010396048.1:0-14151 GCA_037834155.1 Curcuma caesia
TTCTAGTCAAGCATACACCAAATATTTCATTAACCGAGGATCATGTTTGTTTCACATTGTGCTATAGATGAATGCACCTACACAACTTTATAACTAATCCAGTCTACTAGTATGCCTTATTAACAACAATTAATAAGTAGGACTGATTTGAAGCCGTTCATTCTTCCGACAAACATCCCTCTTTTTGCCTAGGATAAAAGCTAATTATAACATTATCTTGCAGATTATACCCTGATCAAATCTATTTTTCTTAATACTTATGCAGATTTTAAACCTCAAACAAGCAAGATAGACCTATGTTTATGACAAGGCCAATTTTTTTCTGAACTGCACGAAAAGTTTCGACATTCGGCATAGGGAGCTAACAGTCCTACGAAAAGAAATGTGAAAGCACTGCACCAAAACAATCCATTTCAAAACAATCGAAACATGAGATGGGCGTATGGAAGAGCACATAGCAGGAAAGGAATAAAGAGACAAAATGAGGAAATGGAAGAGAAAACAATGGAACTGAATCTGCTTTAGCCTCAGATCATCAAGACCATCAAAAAAATTTCAACTCAAGCCTGATTGTGATTGCAGTTCACCTACCTTCTCTCATGCTACACTTGGTTCCCAGAAAATATCCAATCTTCACCCCAACCACAAAATTAATCAAACAGCAAGAGACAATTATTCCTTTCGGTCATCTCTTTAAGAGCCACTTCATCCATAACTGCATATACCTCCCCTGCAACTTCTCTAAAACTCTTTAAAACTAACTTTCAAAAGAGGCTTCAGAAAGGTCCATAAACAGAAATCTAACTTATAGTCCAGTTATATATGAGATAAGTTGGATAGCGGCTGTCTCTTCTTGAATCGATTAGCATCCGTAGGATCTCTCTCAAATCATAAGATCCAGCGACCATTGCCTTTATTGAGTCATAGAGGAGGATGTCCATATTTGGCACCTAGTACTATCAGTTGCACAACCACAACAGAGACAATCACAAAAACTCAGTGATAGTGTTCGCAGCAGCATTTCATTCACTGAATTGTTTCAGGTGCCCGTTTCACTTAGTTATTGCTACGATCATCGCATAGTTGATAGTGTAAAATCAATTCCAGTGCAGCATTGCACTTTTCAGCTATAGTCATCTCAAGTACCAACATGGAGAGCAGAAAACTAATCGGTAGCATAGAGAATGCCATTTTGCTATTTAGGGCAAACGAAAATGGAAAAAGAAAAGATTAGCCCCGAAACAGAATCTCTGCTCTTGATGATAAAAGAAAAGGAGGTGAAAAAAAAATGTCTCATCCAACTCCGGAGACCCAATTAGCCCACAGATCGGCGCAGAATGCGCGATCTAACCAGATCCCAGCAAGGAGAAGAGGAAGGGGAAGCAGGAAACCGACCTCCGGAATCTCCACCAGCCCTGCTGGCGGAGGGCGCTACTGAGACGCCACGGCGGGAGGGGGCGGCGGCAGCTGAAAGCCTGGACTTGGCGGAGGGCTTGGGCGTTGTGTATCCGGCGGAGGACGGAAGGCGGTCGAGCTTGGAGGCCACCTTCACCCCTCCATTCCGGTAGCTCCCCGACGCCATGACCCTCGTGCAAAATTTTTTTAAAAGAATACCAAACGTGTAGCCCTTTTGCCCTTTTCGCTACTCCGGCGCCGTCTCTCCTACTCCGCAGCCACAAAACGATTCTCCCTGCTCAATCGCCACGAAGGAAGCGAGGAGACCGGAGACGAGGAGCAAGAAGGAGAGCAGGCGATCGCGGACGAAGGATGAGGAAGGGGGAAGAGAGAGAGAGAAGAGAGAAGAGAGAGAGAGAGAGAGAGAGAAGAGAGAGAGAGAGAGAGAGAGAAGAGAGAGAGAGAGAGAGTTCTAATCAAACGAAGAAGGGAGAGCAAAAGGGGAAGCGTAGTTGGCGTCGGGTGGCTGGCTTGGAGTTGCGGAGCGGCGTTGGGGCCCACTAGACAAAGATAGAGAGAAGACCGAAGTACAACTTTTCTGGAAATTGAAATATTTCTCAAAATATTTTTGTTCTGGGTGCTGCGATTTGCTCATTTTTAGGGTTCTTTTCTAGAACTTTTCTTGCTTTTTCTCTGATCGATTGTGGCTTTTTATGCTACTTTTTAATTTTTGCCTCCAAAATTATTCGAACTCCATTTCCATGTTAAAAAAAAATGCAATTATATGAAATAGTACAAGAAACTTTATTACAGTGCGGTTTAATTAAGAGTGTAAGTTTATTTAATACAATAATTGAGTCAAATTAAATTAATCAAATAATTAAAATAGTTATTTAAATTTGACTTAGTTTTTTTTATAAATTTAAGTTTAATTCATTTGTAGATTATTAAACTCTAAATTTAAATTCATTTTATAAATATTATTCACATATCTTTGTTCATGAACATAAATATATTCAAATTTATTCATGTAATTTAATAAATTATTTAATTTTATTTATTTAATTAAATCAATATATATAAATTTTTATCAAATTAAATATTAAATTTATTTTAGTTCATTTACCGTCTGATGTGTTACTCTTCTGCAATAGGTGAAATATGTCACCACAACGGCCCCACGACCATTTGTGAAGAGGTAAATCGAGAAACTGCAGTTAGTCACGATACAACAGGGTATTGCCTGGCTTCGTCAGGATTCGAACCCTGTTCGATGTGTCACTCAAACATCTTACATCTTCGAGTCGCATTCAAAAAAAATTAAAGCAATTAAATACTAATTAATAACAATATATATATTATAGTAATTATGGTCTAAATTTAGTTTAAAATTTTAAAATTTAATTAAGATCATGATCAAAATATGGATTAATTTGACTAATTGTATGATAAAATATCTTTTTAATATTTTTTCAAATATTTTATTGATGATAATAAAAATAGGGGCTTTTTCAAACCCTAAAATATATATATATTGCCAACTGTTTACACTAAAAAAAAAGCCAACTAAGTTTTTAGTCTTCAATTATCTGTGTCTAACATTATGGGAAAAATAAAAGGTAAAAGTCAAAATGTTCAAATCAAAGACATTTTTTCTTTTTTAATCAAAAAGAGATTCAAATACATTTACCCTCTTATTCTCTAATATTATTTTTATTATTATCTTCCTCTTAAATCTCTTATTTAAATTCTGAATCAATCAAATGTGTTATAGCAGTTACCATTTTATATATTTACTTTTTAAAATCATTCACATTGTAACAATTATAATTTTGTAATGATTATAATATAAATTTAATCATGTTTGTCTACTATTTACATTATAATAATTGTGAAATAGTACATATTATAATTATTATAATAACTACGATTTATAACTGTTACAATATGAATTTGATCTGCTCATAGTTACTATAACATATCCGATTAATTTAGAATTTAAATGAAAAATAATAATAGAGGTCAGCCTTATGATCATCTATGAAAAAGTAAATCGAAAAGTTATAGTTGACCACGAAAGAAAAGGATACTATTTTGACTTCACTGAGATTTGAATCTTTATCTACTTCTGCAATTCTACTTCGTTATAATCAACTCAGTTATGCCCTGAAACAAGAATAAATGTACACGGTTGAATAATGATAAGGAATATCTTTTTAATTAAAAAGTAAAAGGAAAAATAAATATTAAATATCATATTTATCCTTTATTTATATATAATGGCCATCAAAAAAATGTTGTGGCTTTTACTGTTTGATTAATATTTGAGTTCTGTCGTGATACTCTGCGCTTTTGTTTGACTGGAAGCCGACCTGGACCCTCTCTTACGTCACGACCTTAGTAACGAAATGATTTGCCGGCCCACTGAAACCCATTCAGCAGTCACCAACCGATTATCCAATTGACGTGCAGCACCACGTTGGGTCCCACTCCTTTTCTACAATAAGGGAGCCCAATTAATTTCTCTTTGCTGGGCAAAAGCAACCGCGAGCGCCATGCCGTCGTTACATGGGATGTCGGTGAAAATAATAAAAATAAAAATAATAATAATACTAAGACAAATACTGATAATAATTGTAAAATTAAATCATAATAATAAAATATATTAAAAATCAATCATTAGATTTTCTCAATCAAATCTTGCAAGATTTAGACTTTGAGAAAACTTATATTGGCAAATTAAGTGATGCTAATGTTGATAGCAACTTGTCGCCTACAATATGACACTTTAGGACCAAATCTCTAACTTTTTTTTTTAAATCGCTAAACATTATCGAGAGTATTTAAAGATTAGACCAATTGGCTTGTTCATCCACTTCCTATTGAATTAAATTTGAAGAAACTTAGTGAAAAGAATCACCTATTGGAGAGATCATCGACTCACTAGTCGAATATGGCTTTAAAAATATTGATCCCACAAACTTCAAGATTGAGGCCCAGAGTTCAGAGCCCTAAAGTCGATAATAATTGCCACTTTTTTCTCATTGAAAATACGGTTCACGACACTGGGCCATTCTAAAAAAAATGATAAATCCTAATTAACCTCATTGAATATCCCTGAGATGACTGATCCGATCCCACAAATATTTCTCATCGATCACCAGAATAAATCAAAAAGTGCACGTAGCAGCCAACTCAGACGTCCAGTATCCTTTAATTGCGCTCTCCATTTGGAAACACTGGGTCATTCTAGTTTCCTCTTGTGCGAGAATCATATGATAGCCTAGAGCTCAGTTTCGAGGGAATAAAGAGAATATGAAAGCGCCGAGCTTAAACTTCTTCGTTAGAAGTACTTTGAATCAAGCTCGCTTATCGTTAGAGCACAATCAAACCATCTGGTGTGACTGAAAATTTGAGCAGTCACTTGTTGCAATGAAACAAGTTCTTGATATGAAAATGCCAGAAATATAGGGGCTATTCCTTGTACCTTTGTGGCAAACAAGGAGGCAGGGGTAACATGGAGTTCATATGGAATGCAGAAATAACAAAGAAGTCTTTGTCATATCCTAAACGGAGATAGGATATCTACCTACATCGAATAGCAGATTGGCCATAATGCATCTAGACTGAACTCTCAGACTCTTGGATGTTCCGGCATTCTTAAGTAGTAACAACAATACACAAGCGAGAATAGAAATCTACATGACTTGTCTTCAGCCTAATATCATCCATGCTAGATTGATCACAATGCACCTAAATGGAACTTCGGACTTGAATGTGTTCCGACATTCTCAAAGTAGCAAAGGTACACGCACAAAAGTACGCACGAACGAGAAGAATAGAAATGTATATTCTGTCTTCAGTCTAGTCTACTGAGAGCAAAATAAGTCTAAATGATAAGAGAGTATGAAGCTCATAAAGAGACTGTTCTCAGTTTATGATCAAGAAGGATAAATCAATAGCTTGCTTAAAAATGCATCGAAACATTGAGCATTGTAGGGAAGGGGAGAAAAGAAAATATTCTCCTTTGGCCTAATCATCATTAACAGCAAGAGTATAGCTCTGGTAATCTACTACGAGAAGTATATCGACATATGTGAGGCATCTTCAGCCAAAAATGCTAAGAGTAAAATGTCTACAAGATAAAGGGTAAGAGAGGCATACGAGGACTTGGTTACAACCCCATCCTCGTAGAACACCACGTACGATCGAGAAAGACAAGTCAGCAAGCTGAAAACATGTGGAAACATGAATTAAGATAACAATTTAGAAAATGGGTTAAAATATTTTCATAGCACACATTTTACGACATACTCTACGCTGAAATATATAACCACGCAAAGTTTGGCAGCCAACGATGTCAAATAAGTAAAGCAATGTTCAATACGTAATTGATACGCTGGCAGTCCCTTGAATCTGAAGTCTATTCTGAGGTTCATTGTCTCAGAAATAGGTGCCCTCTGGAGATTGAACCAGTTTGCGATTGTGAGAGGAAGCCATTTCCTTCCTGAGCTGCGTCAAAATATGATCCATTGTATAATTTCTTTGCCAATTTCCGAGAACTGAAAACTTCCTTGGATCAACCTGATGTAAAAAGCAAACATCAGCATACAAGAGAATAATTTGACTGAAAACACTGCATTTTGGAATGCATAGGATTACCACTCCAGCATCAGGATTGACACAGGTCATGTTAATATGGGAATGGAATCGAACAGTAGGTGGTTTTTCTGGATAGTCCTTGTCACAGAACAACTTGAGCTGATAGATGCGACCCTCATGGACGGTCTGTGAATGTGATGCAGAAATAAATGAGAATTGTTGAAATATGACGAAAGGAATTGGAGATAAAACTCAAGTCTCTTACATTCTGAGGACCAATTATTGTTCCAGTCCAGGAACGCATGTAAATGTCATCTCCATCATCCATACCATAACTTACAGACCCATCTCCAATGCCTTTTTCTCCTCGTTCTAGCTCTTCAAGCAATCTGAAGCTACGAGGAACTGCACAAGAAGCAAACAAAAGTAATGCTATGATAACAACGGGAAACCAGTCTAACCAAATGATTGAATTAATTAAGAAAGAGAAAAAAACAGAGAATAACAATAAGACACCTCATGGAAATTTGTAACAAGATACCAATAATCAAGCAGATATCCTAACGCTGTCACTTTTTCAATCTAGCGAAAATGCAAACATATCCAGCACAGAACAACAGGAAAGATGAAAGGCTAAGAGCACCATATAAATTGTACAACAAATAAGGGGAGCTAAATGAAGAGTGTTTTACTCCAATACAAATTACGGAATAATAATTGCAGTGACAATAAGGTTGTTTGGACTCATTTATCACTCGAACATAGGGCACGATGAAGCTGTGATCCAAACCAGGCGATGAAAGATTAGCAAACAAAGACCCACATCAACATTCTAAAAACATGATGAAAAGATGCTGAAAGTTAAAATCACACCATTTAGTTGATATTGCTGTTTTAGAACTTTTAAAAAAAAGCATTGAAATGTGAACCTTGAGCCACTGTGGCCTTCATTAACCAGCTAACCACAGATGTAACTATTACTACTGAAATATTCTATGGTTCTGAGTGATATTAATTTTAAGATGGTATAGCTCAGTCTTGCATCGAGATTTGCTGGTCCACCCATGTGTCAAAATTAATATCTTTCTGGTACCTGAGTCCATGTTAACATATCTCGCGAGGTATGCTGTGTAAGGTCTTAAGAGAACAGCACAATATGGAAGAAGTGCACCAGAAGTTCACCGTCTAAAGGATATAATGAGAAAGGATAAACTAGAGGATAAATGAAAGAAGGCAATCAACAAGGATAATCTTAGGTAGATACATTTCTACAAAAGAAAGCAAACAACATGACAAGTGATTGGTTAGTTTCCCTTTCTCCTTGGTTCCACTATTTTGGGTAAGACAAAACAACAAATTCTCTCAGTATAGCTAGAAATTTCAATCTAAACTTCACAAGTTGAATCGAATTAATGTTTTTCACAAGTGAAACCTTACTTAGCATGAGGGTTTTATTTTGCAAGATGCATGCAAATTTTGTTAAAATGAGAAAAGAAGGTATTCCTACAAGAGATCAAGGAATCAAATTGTATCAGATAGAGAAAGAATGAACTTATGCATAACCATGACTAACTTTTCTCAAACTGAGTTTTTTCCAGCAAAAAAAAAACTGATAAGTAAGCATTTGTAGTTTTACAAACTTCTGATTCGGAGATACTGATTCTGAGCATGCTTATATTTCTACATGGAGGTAGGTATCTTGCTATATTCCTTCTAGGATCTTCTCATGATTTCCAAAAAGATATCAAGATTGATTTGCACATACAAGCATGCAACTTATGTTTGACATCACAAGAATAAATGTATTGATTTTAATATATTTTTTCTCAAAATATAAAGACTAATAGTACTCTTATCTTCCCATCATGGCTTCAGATTGGTAACACAGGAAAAGGGAATTGGACGAGAATGGTGTGCACTGACCCAATGCTGTTTTTGCTCAAAATGATTTTCTTTTTTTTTTAAGAAAAAAAACATGCTTTCAGATTCCCACTCAATACATGTCAACCAGTGAAGACACCCATTCACTAGATTTTGGGGTGAAAGGGGTCTTCACCTGAGCTTTGTCCTAGGCAAATAACTAAAAAATCATGCGGTGCAATATCAAATCTAATAACACATTCTTAGACCATGAGTACCATTGTCCCAACGACGAACTTTCATAAGAAAGAGGGCAATCAAAATTATTTCTTAGAAAGAATAATCACTGCAAACTAGGGTGTAAAGGAGAGATCTTCTCATACAGGAGCTTACAAGTCCATTTGTTAATAGAACTAGCACGATTAATTATATTCTTATCAATTCATCTTAGCTTGTTGCACAAGGTTGGCTAGCCAATTGCAAAGTGCATAAGCAATATGCAATTGTTATGCAATTGGTATTAAAATAATATTAAAAAATTTATATTAACATTTTACATATGCAACAAAGTATATTAATCAATCAAAATAACTTTGCAATCACAAGCAAATAAGTGATAGAATTTTTCACATCTAAACTTTAAGAAAATACATAATAAAATACATCATATTTCATATTGCAAGTTTGCAATTTACAAGGAAACATATAATAAAACAAGAAATATGAATAGCACGTTGGAAACAAACAAATTATAAACAAACACATGAAATTCCTGTCCCCATAGTAGCACATTGGAAGAAAACATACGATAATAAAAAAAAGTTTGGATCCATCTTTTGTGAAGTTCCACAATATTGGATACGCGAAGTGGTAGCTAGAACAATGAAAAGGCTAGAAATCTGTTGCAGGAACGACGACGACGACTGGAAGACAGAAATTTACTATATCTCCGACGAAAACCGCTATAAGAAAGAAGAATCATGCCGATCCGTAGCTCGAAGGAAAATCCTACGAACCGATTCGTGGCACCCGAGGAGTGTCAGATAAGGCATTCGCCCACTGATCGAGATGAAAACCCTAATCGTCCGGCTCAGAATAAAGGGTCAGAAGACTCACCGACAACGCTCGATCCACCGGAACCGCCGAGCGTCATCGAAAGCAACTTGTTCTCGCGCGGCGGATGATTCGCCCTCGAACTTCGCGGCCTCCTCCCAAGCACCGGCGGAGGCAGCAGCCGAAGATGGATGTTGGGCCTTCAACGCGATGCAGTATATTTATAGGGTTTGGATCAGAAGACCTCGTTGATCTAAAAAGCGGGACCCCGTCGGGCCCCTATCCCGTTAAATAAGCCCTGTCCTCCTGTAGCAGCACTAGCAATAATACCGTCCGTTATTCAAGCAACGGGGTTCAAATCTAAGTTTTATCACGTTGGTTCTTTCTTTAAAATTCATTTACGCTATAAAAACATTTTATGAGATCAAATTAGATTTATCACTCTCAGATTAATCATAATAAAAATTAGATACTTAAAATTAAAAAATTAACAATAATACACATAATCTATTTACTAAGATATTTTAGTTTTAAATATCTTAATCATACTTCACCTTCTCCTATTTGTTCCATGTAAACAATTTTCTCATGTAAAATAACGTTAAACATTGTAATTCAATTGGACAATGCAAAATATTAAGAAAAAAACACCCAATCCTCAAATGAAATGTAGATTATAATTTTATTTCATCTTTGTAATTCCGATAGAACTAGATCGAATTACCATCCTAACAATTAAAGCGTGAATAAGACCATCTGAGTTAAATTTTGTATTATTCAAACTTATTTGATGAAATAGTTGATTCAAACCAAGTCAAATTTAAAATGAATTTGAAATGATTATTTAAATACTTATTTATTGTTTGACATTTTTATATTTTAAATATGTTTTGTTGACGAATGAGTTTGGTATTAATTTTATTTGTTCATTTTAACAAAAAAAATTATTAATAAATATAATTGGCAAATCTTATTCATCATTATTATTCATAACCAGTTTACAATTTTTATTTATAAAAATTAAAATTAATAAGTTGAACGCATAAATAAGTTTTTATCAACTTGAACATTAATTAAATTTGTACAAAGCATTTGATTCATTAATAAATAAATATTATTGCATGTATTGAAAATGTATTATGATTTACAGTAATTTCATTTATTATTTGGTTACATTTTGCACGAGACAATTGGCAAATTATTGGCAGAAGAAATTAAATCAAATACATTTGCTCTAGCTCCGAGACTTGTTGTTGTTTACAATGATTTCTAATAAGTTTATTGATTGACACAATTTCTTCACCTGAGATTTGGCATAATTAGGCTTTCTTAGTCGACTTTGCAGGGGCCTTTGCAGGGCCCTTTTTGAGGTCGAGCATCCTGACGCCGATGAGGGAAAGGAGAGTGGCGGCGGGCACGAACACGGCGTTGGGGACAAGGTCGAGTCGGAGCAGCTTCAACTGCGGCACCTTCTGGGCGGACTTCTTGAGGACGACGGCGGCGCCAGGGGCAACCAAGCCGGTGGCGATCATGGCAGCGGATCTGGGCACGTACTCCACGACGTGCTTGTCCAGGTAGTCCACTAGCTCCGCCTTCTGAGCGGCCTTGTCTTTTTTTGCCCACTCCCCGTAAAATGTCTGCATGGTTTTCAGATTTACAGGATGAAAATAATAATAATAATAATAATAATAATAATAATAATAATAATTTGGTGCGAGGGTCCCACCAGTACGTATCTGAGAAAGAGTCAAGATCGTATACAATTTTATCTTATATTTTATTTTTAAAAATTATTTTTATGATTTGAATCCGACTGGCCTATCTAATTTCACCAGAATTAATTAGAAGAATATGTATTATTTTTTTTAAATAATGGAATGGATGAGCTATGATCACCAAATGGCCAACAAGGAATTCATGCTAGCCCACTTCTGGGGCAATCTTCTTCGATAAATTTTCAAAAAGAAAAGAAAATTAGCAAAAAAAAAAATCAAAAGGATATATTTTTTTATCCATATCGTCAAAAAGGTACGTACATCTCTCTTTTAAAATTTAACAAAATAGCATCCTACTCATAATTCCGTGCTCCACCTTAAAACAGCTTTCATCAAAATTGCACCATGTTAGAGAAATTGTGGTCATAGCTGCTCTAAGATGGTATAACTTCAAAGGTAGAACATAAAGTAGATGTTGTTTTGATAATTTTTTAAAGGAGATATATTCTTTTGACGATATATATAATTAGAAGTGCTTTTGATTTTCTGCAAAGAAAATTTGTTTATGCAACACAAAGAAAAAGGAACCTAATCAATGCAACTAGACAACAAAAGCAACTGCAAAATTAGACTCACCTTTATTTCATCAATATCTACGTTTAGAATATAATGTTTGCCAGGCATGATGGTGTTAAATTCGCTGCAAAGAAAAACATTTTCATTAAAATATTTATATAAAAAAAAAGCATGGCACAAGGACAAGAACCATCTTCTATTAGCTAAAAGATAAATAAGTACTTTACCTGCAAAGCTGAATAAAACCGGTATGAAAAGCTGAATAATCTTTTACATCCGTGAAAAAATTATCATAGACCTTGTCTGTGGTTAACGAGTCCACGCTGGGGATGCCTGCGATAGAATACCATACGTATCATTATGAAATGTGTATACACCCCCGCGGGCTTAGCTGAGATGGTAAATGGATGGTTTACTTGCACAATGAGTGAGGAGTCGATTCCCAAGGCTGGCGGGACGTACATCTCTGCACCTTGGTACAACTCACTCACCCATTCATCTTACCTCTCAGTTACTATGATTTACCTCCTCCGTGTTGGCCCTGGGGCGGGCTGGCGGGGGAGCTGGGGGCGAGCAATTTAGCCCATGAAATGTGTATACAAGTTTAATTGTCCAATTTTTTGTTTTGATTCCATTGTTAACACTTTCCCTTCTCTTACGTGTTTTTTGTTTTTCATTCACTCAAGGGCAGGTCCCTTGCTATAATATTCAAACAGTTCTTTATTTAAGTAGTGGTTAAAGAATAGTTTTAGGGCACAAGTCCTCTTATGCTCTGCATTAACCCTTCCATTGTATTACATGTTTTTTGTTTTTCATTGTCTCTCACCGTAATACTGATGCATTTATTCACTCAAAAACTCCAAAGGAGATTATATTATAATATGTTCATTATCCGAGGAAATGAGGGCTATGAAAAGAATGCAGTTAGCATACTTACCAAGTCCCAGACAGTTCTTTATTCAAGTAGTGGTTACATGTTTTTTGTTTGTCGTCGTCTCTCACCATAATACTAATGCATTTATTCACTCAAAAACTCCAAAGAAATGTATTGTAATATGTTCATTATCTGAGGAAATGAGAGTTATGAAAAGAATGCAGTTAGCATACTTGCCAAGCTTCCCAAGAACACGTAAGGGCAGGCCCATTGCTAAAATATTCAAACAGTTCTTTATTCAAGAAGTAGTGGTTAAAGAATAGTTTTAGAACACAAGTCCACTTATGCTCTGCATTGCTAACCCTTCCCTTCTATTACATGTTTTTTTGTTTGTCATTGTCTCTCACCATAATACTAATGCATTTATTCACTCAAAAAATCCAAAGAACTGCATTGTAATATGTTCATTATGTGAGGAAATGAGGGCTATGAAAAGAATGCAGTTAGCATACTTACCAAGCTTCCCAAGAACAGTCAAGGCCAGGCCCATTGCTAAAGTACCCAAACAGTTGTTTATTTAAGTAGTGGTTAAGGAATGGTTATAGGACACGAGTCCTCTTATGCTCTGCAGGGGGATGAAGAGCACAGGTTTTATAGAAGATTGAAGAAAGCATGAGGGAGAAAGGAAGTTTGGAATGTATGCCTTTCCCCATGATGGGTATTGTTTTGATACCTGTCCTCTCATTCCTGACCTGATAATGAAGTCATTGTTCATGCAGGTTAATCTCGGTCAGCAAGGCTCTCCAAAGTGCAGAGGAGGCGTTATGAGCAAGGCCACGGGGTTGATTGTGGACTGCAAGAAATTTAGGTTCAAAAATTGATAAAAAGGAAAGATATATCACTGAAATATAACTTGTAATTTGTAAGGTAGCAAAAGTTGATAAATTTAAGATTATTAACTTGATAAATTTAAGATTATTAACTTATTTTTCTTTTCTTGTTTTTTCCTAGTCGAGTAATAAAATGTGTCTAATTATTTTAAAGGGCTCTAAAAGAGTAAAAATTAGAACGATACTTTAAATTTTCAGAATGGTCAAATGAGTGCCCCTTAAAAATGATGACTCAATATATTTTTTATTTCGAAAATACCTTTATTTCGGCATTGTTATAGCAGGTAGTATGGAGTTACTAATAAACTATATATATATATATGAATTTATTTTAAATGTTAAAAAATTATAAATAAATTATATTTATATATATATATGATCAATTTATTATCATCATCAATATTATTAATATTAATATTATTAATTTAATATAATTTATTCTAAACAATTGAATAAAGGGTAATATAATAAATATTAAACTGGTTATGCTTTATTCCCTTTAAATAAATAAGTTGAATCAAACAATACTAAATTATGTTTTATACCCCATAATCTTGGTTATGTGATTACTAGATAATCACATAACCAAGATTATGCATAATAATTTGAACCAAATGCATTGTAAGTATTATATATAAAACGCCTTTATATCAGGAAAAAAACTTTTTAACTTTTTATAAACTTTGTAAAAAAAAGAAAAATGATACGCTACATGAAAAATGTAACATGAAACTTAACATGACACACTCAACTGCATGGATGTGGACCCCACTGTATGGATGTGGGACCCACTGCATAGAGTGTGTCATATTGAGTTTTATGCTATATTTTTTATGTACTGTATCATTGCTCATTGACCCCATGAAAATTTTTCATTAGTCATCAAGATAAATCTGAAAGAACTCGTAGTTGGCGGTCCAATAACTCGACTTTCTTAGACTCAACCTTCCATAAGAGGAAATTCATCCTATAGTATATCATAGTTAAGACTGTTAGATGCCCAAGACGACTATATAGACTTGCACCTTAGCCTAAGGAAAAAACCCTATATATATAAAAAAATGATAATCCCAATAGCCACATCTCTGGGGGTGGTCGGCCCGGTCCCACGGAAGTTTCCCACCAACCACCAAGGTAAATCGGGAAGCGCATACGGCGGCCAATCCAGATGCTCAGCATCCTTTGA
>JBBMKF010396266.1:0-14150 GCA_037834155.1 Curcuma caesia
GTCTTTACCGTAGCCGTTTCTACGGACTAGATAGGTCATTATCGGTGGACCTAGTCACCCTCATAGGCTTTTTGGCAAAGCCTCAGCCATCAACGGATTTGGGACGTCTTTACCGCGAGCTGTTTGCTGCGGACTAGATGGATCTAGAGAATGTTTGATTCCATATTCTGTTGAGTGCTTCGTTTTGATGTATCGTTTCATTGACCTATAGCTGTTGTTTGATTGAATTTGTAAGTGGTTTTGTAATACTTATATTTTACATGCAATTCTCCAAACAGAAGGTGACCTTCTCAAAATATTTAATAAAAATAGACAATTTTAGGAGGAATATCTTGAACCTTAGAAGTATTGCCATCGGTACTTCCTTATGTCTCAATAAATTGAATATCATGATCCGTATTCAGATTGACTTTTCCTTTCTTCTCCGATTGAGATGATAAACCTCCTCCTTCCATTATACTTATATTAATGAACTGTTCCTGGGGCAATGGTGTTGCGGTATGACATCTAGGTTGTCACCTAGGCACCTATGGTTTGATCCCCAATTATGACATATTTGCAGAAATTTTTCTCCAAATGGAGAGTGCAATCAAAGGATGCTGGGAGTCTGGGCTGATCGATGTTTGCATTTCTCGATTTACCCTAGTGGCCGGTGGGAAACTTTCGAGAATTGAGAATGAGATAGAGAAGATGATATAGAAATGATGAAATAATGAGCTTTTTATTTATAGAGTTTGGAGAATAATGGATACTAAATCGTAACAATCAAATAATCTCAATCATTAAAAAATATTAAAAAAACCTTCTCCCAACGGCCAACGGTCAGAACCATCGATTCCAACGGATATATAAAAAATCATAATAAATAAAGTCACCGAATTGAAGATTTGAACCGCTGGTTAATTGGGCCCTAGTTCATAACTGCTGGGCCAATTACAGTTTAGGGTTGGTGACCCAAGTCAATGGGTAATCGGTCTGTTGACCCGGTTACTAGTTCAGGCTGGGTTTGATTCAGATCTGGCTTGGGGGTCAGGCCTACGTATGCATATCAATTTAATTAATTGATTAGTTAATTAATTAATCCGTAACTAATCAATCTCTTCTATACTATAATTTAAATAGTATTAAGTCGGAATAACTAAGATATATAGTTTAGCTTTTATGATTAAAGAATTATAATAAAATAGCGATAAGCAAAAATAAGTCTAGGGTTCTGGTATTTCTAATAAAGGCATAATGTAATTAATTAAAAGTTATAGCCAGATTTGGTAGATCATTTATTAAAAATTTAATTATAAACCATAAGAAATAAAAATAAAAAATTGTAAATTTTTAACTCCTCCAATCTTCCCATATACAGTAAAGATTTATATACAGATAGTCATATTTTGCCATACATATACCTGATACGCTTGGTTATATATATGGCAACATTTTAATTTATTGATTGTCATGTTTGAATTCAAATGAATGAACATCAAATTGACACGCAGAGAGAGGGATGTTTAAAATTGTCAATTGTAATTTTTCGATTTATCTCATTATAAAATTGATTATGTATGATTGTTAAGGTGATAGATTCCATCTTTAATATTTTTATTAAAGTCTGAGAGGGGGACGTTTAAAGTATTGCCGCAAAAGAAAATGGAAGATTTTTTAAATATTATTTTTGGTAAAAATTAAAAGCGCCTTAAAGAAAATATCAAGGTATCTTTTTTTTACAAAAAAAATCAAAATAATGTCTATATTTTTTATTTCAAAAACACTCGTATTCGTTAATGATTAGTATTTATTATAATATAAAATAAAATTACTTAATGAAATTATAATATATGAATACGGTTATATTAAAACTCCTTTTCAACTTTGTTAAAATTTCAAGTTATTTTAACTAAATTAAAGTAACTTTGATACGTTTAAATAATTTAACTGAATTGACAAGAATTAAAATAATCAATATTTTAATTTTAATTAAATTAAAATAATTTTATTATGTAATTTATTTTATATGGTAGCAAAACATAGTTTCTATGAGTTGCAATATTCATTATCATAATTATTTTAATACTAATTTTTTAATAAAAATATTATAATAATATTAAAGTGATGTTGATTAAATTAGAATAATTTTAATTATAGTTTAAATAATTTTAAATTTATAATTTTCATATAAGTAGTATTTTTATATATAATCATTTGATTAGTTAAGTTATGCCATGTTTTTTTAATAATTTTTAAAAGTTTTTATTTTTTAAAGATAACGAGGGGTCATTTTAATTTCTTGCTTTGGGTTTTTGTGTTTGATTCTGTTCTGCCGTCCGGCGCGTCCGATGGACATTTCCAACTCGTGTCCCAAGTCGCGACACGTAGCAAAGCCATGGAACCCTTTGCCACATTGTTCTCCTCAGCGTCTCCACTATAAAGCATGTGCGAACCGGGCCGCCTCCTCCAGTCTCCTCCATCGCTCTTGTTGCACCACACGGCTCTCTCTCTCTCTCTCCTTCCCGATTCCTTTCGCCTCCTCCTTCTTCATAGAAGCGCCGATGGCGAGGTTTTTCACCTTGAATACCGGCGCAAAGATCCCCTCGATTGGGCTCGGAACCTGGCAGTCAGAGCCGGGACGTGTCGCCGCTGCAGTCACCTCAGCCGTCCAGGTATCAATCACAACTTTTAACCACTTGATTCTTCCTTCTTGATCGAATAGTCGATACGTAGGCGGGTCTGTTTGTTGTTCTCCGCGCTCTGTTTTCTGCCACTAGCAAATGGTTCTTTGTCGGAGAAGTGAATCTAGGATTTCTGGATCTGGGTCAAACATTAAAACTAGTGTCGGTTGCGACTATCTATTAGATCAAGCGCCTCGTTACGATCGATCGCGCTGCGTTGATATGTTGTTTCTTGTCCATAGAGCATGAAATGGCTTTTCCTATCATACTTGTATTCGGGAGGGTTTCGAGTTTTGTTTTTGCTGCGAAGTAATTATCTGCATCGCTAGTTTTCACGTCTTCTCTAATCGAAACTAATGACTCGCTCGAAATGTGGTGTTAGCTGGGCAACTAATTGATTTTCCTCGTGTGCTTTGCAGGCTGGCTTCAGACATATTGATTGTGCGCATATCTACAATAATGAAAAAGAGGTAATTTCTTTTTCTTTCCTCTCAGATCAAAGAGAGACAGAATGGTCTAATGATTACACAACAAAGGAATGTTAATGTGTTACTGCAGACCTTTGAATAGTTGCAATATGTATTATTATAGGAAAAAGCATAGAGAATATGCGGTTCTTCATTCTATTTTTAACTATACTTTTATGGTAACTTAGAAGATTAGTTTGTTCAATCTTGTAGGAGTAGACTTCTGGAATGATCATTCTTATGTCTTTGTTGTAGATTGGTTTGGCCTTAAAGAGTCTATTTGACAAGGGTATTGTGAAGCGTGAGGAACTGTTCATCACATCTAAACTATGGTGAGTTATCAACATTGCTAAGTCAATAGAGTAGGTCTTATCAATTCATTATACAATTAAAGAAAAACTGTGAACTGGTTTCCCAGGTGTGATGATCATGCTCCAGAAGATGTGTCTGCTGCACTGGATTTGACGTTGAGTGATCTCAAACTAGATTATTTGGATCTCTACCTTGTATGTAATTATTTCTATTGCTTACAAATTGTTTGTTTGTTGAAATGACAGTTCATTGGCAACATCATTTAAACATATATCTTTGGTGAAAAGTAGTCTTACTTTTCCTTTCACACTCTTTGATAACTGTTTCAATCATGTTTGCTATTAATTATTTCGAGAAATGTAAATTTCAGTGATTTTGGAATAAACACAAAAGCATACTCTTGTGATAGTTGTATAATTGCAATAGAAAAGAAAATTCCAATTTTTGGCCTCTGTAGTTTGATTGGTCTCAAATTGCCCTTATAGTTTGATTAGTCATCATTTTTGCCCATGTAGTTTGTAGAAATTAGGGGATAATTTGAAAATTTTCATCAATTTACAAGGGCCAAACTGAATCACATAAGTTAACTAGAAAGGCCAATTTTGTTTCTCATGATAAGGATTATTGTACAGGGCCAATATTTTACACACTTTGGCACACTTGAATGAGTATCAAAGTGTAAACTTATATAATTTTATTTTGATATACATTGAAGGAAATAAGTGAAACCATTTTTGACTAAGATTTGTTACATTTTAAAAATTTCTCTCAAAAATGTTAATGAATTTCATATTCTAGTTCACATAATTTATTTTTCAATGTAAACAAATTAGTGGGACGAAATTAAAGGTGTAAACTTATCTAATTTTATTTTGATATATATGGAAGGAAATAAGTGAAACCATTTTTAATTTTATCTAATTGATAATGATTATTTTTCAAGTAAAAAAAATCAGAGAAGAAGGAGATTTAATGAGTTAAGCCCATTTGAGTTCATTTTGCATGCTTCTACAACTGCTGAATCATGTTGACTAGATGACATGGTGGGTTACAATAAAATTTTAATTTAATTGACTATTTAATTTTATAGTCATTTCTTAAAGTTAATAAAGTGAAGCATTAAAAGAGTAAATACATGTATGATATAATACTTAAAGTCTACCATTTTGGTTAGGGACCAAAACCTCATTGTAGGATGTTATTTAAACCTTAGTCAAAACTATTAAAGTTTTATGGTTTGTTTGTGGCACAAAATGGGATAGATAAGATATATAATAGTTATTCCTAGGAAATAAAATAGTTATTCATATAGAATAATAAACATACAAAAATATTACTTCTGTTCATGTGATAGAAAAAAAAATATGAAAGAACTATTGTTATGTTTAGTTGGTACGAATGCTATTTGGAACTCACAAAGAATATTTTTTAAATAAAAACTTTTCCCTTATTTAAATAAATTTTATTTGTCTCATCTTACTTTGATGCCTTGATCTATTTTTAGCTTGATGATCTTGACTACCTCGATCAAATTCAATAAGTATATTTAAGTTTTATCTTATTTATCCTCCTCCCCCACGCCAAATAGAGAGTGAGATTGTAGAAATTCTTATGGAAGATAATTTTACCAGAAGGGTTTCTTTAAAGGTACCAACATTGATTTCTTTTATTAAAATTAGAGAGAAACAATCTATCTCCTAAATCATTGGTAAATTAATTAGATCCTAAAATTACTATCATACTAAAATTAACAATAATTCTCCTATTTAAGAATAAAAACTAACTTTTAGAAAACTTATAAATCTAAAATTAAAAATTTCATATTAAAATTTTTTATTTTACACTGCATCAGAAGCTTTCTTTATTAATAGTGTTGCATAATATTTAAATACAACAGCTGAGAACTGTTTGGTTTATATGAGGAAAATAATTCTCGAGATAGATAAGAGAAATTGTTGAACTAACATGTGTGAATTTGAGGTCTCACTACCAAGAAAAAAAACAGTTCTTTCAATGTTTTAAGGTTTTTACCTGTGAAGATTCTGTAATACTCACATATCTTTCTTGAATATATATTCCTTTTAATTAGTGGAACTCACTGTTTCAAAATTTTCTCAAGATTCATTGGCCATTTCGCATTAAGAGGGGAACTACCATAAGTCCTGAAAATTTCTTACCAGTTGATATACCTTCTACATGGGGGGCTATGGAAAAACTGTATGATTCAGGCAAAGCTCGTGCTATTGGTGTGAGCAATTTTTCAACTAAGAAATTAGAAGATTTGCTCTCATACGCCCGAGTTCCTCCAGCTGTGAATCAGGTTGAGTGTCACCCGTGTTGGCAACAGACAAAGCTTCATACTTTTTGTCAATCAAAGGGTGTTCATCTGTCTGTAAGTTATCTAGTTTCTTGCAATTCTATCCTTTTTCACATATATTTTCTCCATCTATTTTCTTAGATAACCTGTACACATGATTCATTTGCAGGCATATTCTCCTCTGGGCTCACCTGGTACTAGCTTCATTAAGGGTAGCAATGTGCTTACACATCCAATAGTGAACCAGGTTGCTGAGAAATTAGGCAAGACTCCTGCACAAGTAGCATTGCGCTGGGGCATTCAAATGGGACATAGTGTGCTGCCCAAGAGCACATCTGAAGCAAGGATAAAACAGAACTTGGACATATATGAGTGGTCCATTCCTGATGACTTGCTTGCCAAATTCTCTCAAATTGAACAGGTAACTAAATCCCCCAAGTATCCACTGCACATTAATAATGATTCTTTGCTAATATAAATCTTCCCAAACTAAAGTGGCGTTAATCAGTTCTAATTGAAATTTAACCTCCTAAATTGTAATTTTAGGTTGGTTTTCATAAGGAAGAAATTATTGCTTCAGTTTAGAACTCTCAATGTCGAATATTTAGTTTTGTTTAGCTTCTTAATTCTATATTTAGTTGAGTCTAAAAGAAGAAAGTTTAAATATTTTTCATGTATCCAAAATATTTTTTTTATCTCTTTTTCTGTTTCATCTATTCAAGTGTTGGCAGTCTACTGTTTGTGAATGCAATTTTTAAATTCTGGACAGTTATTTAGTTTCGGTAATACCCAAATTTTGGTGTTTTTTGTTTTACTCAACAGGCAAGGTTACTGAGAGCCGATTTTGTAGTCCACCCTCAAAGCATTTACAAAACTGTGGAGGAGTTGTGGGATGGGGAGATCTGAGCAAACCATAATCCATGTCATGGAGATCTGCTTTGATTTTTCTACTTTTCATGTATTGGAAGAATCTTAGGGTCACTGCCCTTAATAATCTTGAAAATGTACTTTGATCAAATTACTAGCTTATATTTGATCCAAATGGAAATGATTTGTTAGAAGTTTTAGTTAGCAGTGTGAGTCAACAGCTACATGGATACATTTGCAGTTCTGTTTTCTTATTTGATGCTCTGTATGGAAGTATTCATCTGCATATTATTAGTAACATGGTGCAGCAAACTTTTATACAATGACGTCTTTGAAGTTTAATTACACCTTAAATTATGTGGAGATTCAATTTTTCTATCCATATATTTTATATTTTCCTAGACAAGTTAATACTTGTCTAGCTGTCTTTGGCAACAAGCATAAATTAGCCAATGTACTTCTCCCTTGAGCTTATAAATATGTTTTGATAGGAACATAAAATATAACATGCCACACTTTGCTTATAGTCATCCAACATTATTTCACTTCTTTGCTTATGGAAGTTATAACAATTCGATAAAGGATAGAAGAAATCTAGTAACCACTCTTAGCAAGATTTGATGTTGCTCTTATCCTTCCTCCCTTAATGTAGCTTAATTTGACTTCCCTTTTTCAAACTTTCTTTATTCTATTCAAGTGGCCCCATTTTTTTGTTGTTGTAATTTTACTATAATAGTTGTTCCATATCCTTTTATGGGATTCTGATGATACATGGAGCATACAAGGATCTAAGGGAAAAGAAAAGCCTTAAACTGCTTGGCCAAGTTTTCTAACCTAGATCCACCAAGATTATTTTCACTTTGGGTGATCTTATTGGAAGAGGTTGTTTGGGCAATGGTTTCTCCTTTGTGGTCAGATCTAAATATAGTGGTGGTTTGATGGTTTGACAAATATGAATTGGTTTAGATGTGTATATTTTTTTATTTGCATTAAGTATGCCAAATATCTTGCAAATTTAGAGATTCAAGTGATTATATTTGGATTGATCAAATTTAAAAGATGGAGTACATAGATGAGTGTGAAGATATGAAGAGCTTCAAACTCATGGATCCATGATCATTAACCTTGAAGATCCATGCATTGCTTTGCATTAATCTATGCTATATTTTGGATTTATTTTGAATTTATTGTTGTCTTGCTCAATATAGAATTATTTAAGAAGTTTTATCTTAGGATATAGAGGGTGTATGATAGGTTGTCTTGAGGATTGAGGTTGATTCATAGTGGTTGGAGGGCTATATAAATTGAAAAGAACTTAAGTCACTCTTGAAGTGGTTGACCTGAGGTTTAGGTTGACCAAAGATGTACTTCCTTAGCCGATCTAAGCAGTTCTAGTCGACTAAAAATTTTCTTCAGTTAACTTTGAACAATTTTTTGGAACAACAGCAAAAGTGCATCGAACAAGTTGATTCAGAATTTAAGGTCTCTATGCTTGTATTTTATATGTTAATCTACACAAGCTCAAAATTGGTTGGCATAGTGCTTGGAAAGTGTCATGCCCTTGTATAAAGTTCTGTTTAGTATAACCTTTGACATTAGAATTCACAAGTTCCAAAGAAACACACAAGAAGTAAAGACAAGGTATCATCCTTTGTCTTGAAGTTTTTTTTGGATATTATTCTTTTCACCTGCAATTATATTCTTATCTAAGAGGTGAGGTAGAGGATTTTACTCATCATTTTAGTTGATTTGATTTATCAACTTGAGAGGCATTGTTTGCTTTTAGAGTGTATATAAGTTTTGTCCTTTGTATACAATTGTAATTGTTCACTAGGTCTCTAGCAATGGAGGAAACTCGCTCGGGTAGACCAAACTAGGACACTAAGAGTGTGTAAGACCTACATGGCATGCTTGGGTAAATGTCATCTATTTTAAGTGTTTTCTTGATCTAGAGAAGAGGGTAGATCATGGGTTCAAAGGGTATTCTGCTAGGTCCTCCATAGCTTGCTGTTGTTAGGAGTTCTAGCATTGTATCAAGGTTTACTCCATTGTCTTATTTAAATGGGTAGATTAATAGATTTAAAAGTGACACACTGGATGCAGGAGAGCAATTTTAAGTTACATGTTAGCATCAATTATTTTTCTTATTTATTTTCTATTCATATATTATTACTTTGATTAACTATATACACACATGTTTTTTAACATTGTATTTGAGTTTATTGTGTGGAAGAATTCTAAAAAAATGACAAGTCTATTTACTTCTCTCTCCCCTAAACCATATTTACCTCTCCTTAGCTTGACCATTATTATTCCAACATTTTGTATTAGAGATGGTGCTTAATGTTTTGAATTAAGATTGAAGAGTGATCACCCACAACGAAGGAGGCTATTTCCTTTCACTCATATTTGAGGGACTACTTCCTTTGACCCACATTTGATGGAGATTTTGTTTATTTGAGGACAAGAATAAAGACTTATTTTGGCTCAATTTTGGTATGATGCTAGCATTGAAAGAGGCTACAAAAAACCAAGAGATAGAGATGAGACCTGATTGAGATGAGTTGATATACGAAGAAGCAAAAAGAGTATATAGATGATAAAAGAGTAATGTATGCATTGAGCTAGATAAGGGCACATCCAATTTGGTGTTACTCAACTGAGATCCCTTAAGAACACAATAAAACATTCAAGATAAAATATGGAGAAATTGTTGCCCAAATGCACTTAAGGTCAAGCAAATTATAATGAGCTTACGATTATTAGAAGAAAAAAAATCAATCTTGACTTGACTCAATGGATTTCCTAAAACTGCAATATGGATATTAGATGTGTACACAATGTCTAAAGGATTAGGAACTCACGTATTCAAGAACATTTCTCAATAATGGACAGGTAAAAAAGGAATGACATTTGTGGTTAGGGTAACACATTATCATCATCCTTTTCACTGAACACTAGTGAAGTTGATGCTAAACATATTGCTTATATGGTAAAATAGATGAAGAAGGCAAAAGATCCAAGCAAATACTTATCTATTCTAAGTGCAATAATAAAAATCAC
Organism: Curcuma caesia; assembly: GCA_037834155.1. Lineage (NCBI taxonomy): Eukaryota > Viridiplantae > Streptophyta > Magnoliopsida > Zingiberales > Zingiberaceae > Curcuma > Curcuma caesia. The sequence goes on from JBBMKF010396266.1 coordinate 9,690, forward strand.
CTTAAGAGAAAATACCTAGAATTAAAAAAAGGAAAAAAAAGAGGAAATGAAAAAGAATAGCCCAGCAAAGGCTATTTACCTAAACACCTTGGATAGGAGCTAACCCTAAGAATGTTCATGCATTAAACTCTCGTAGCATTTATAAACGAAGAGTATGGAACTTTAAGTGAAGAAGAAAACAATTTTGAACTAAAAGATATAATGAGAATTCATAAGACTTAACTTAGTTCACCTTGAATTAGACTTTGAGAATAAAAATTTGAAATCCCACTTGATGAGACAAGAATAACACTAGAAAAATTCACTAATAACTCAAAGTACTTAGATATGATTATTGGGAACAAAGGGTTTTCTAGGTTATAATTCGAAATATAAATAAAATCAAATACTTCATTTATTAATAATGGTCAATCAAAATTGAATGATAGATCTAATGAACTCTTCATGCATAGGAACGACACTAAGGTATTAAAACTAGAAAATTAGTTAAGGTTTGGATCTTTAAGGAACATTTAGCTAACCTAATTAGTCTCAGTTTATTTTGAATTCCAAAATGTATAGCTTCATAATTTTAAATCGGGTTAGGATACACCAATAAATGAGGTAGAGATTGTGTGGTTCTAGTGAGTTAGTATGTCCAATAGGTTCTCTTCATGCAAGTTGGTATTTATGATATATTTTTTTATCTTGCTTGAGTCAGACAAAGAAGCATATTTTACATTGCGAGGGCCAAATTTTTGGTAGCATATTTGTCATTGCTTGCGGTTAGCAATAGTGCCTTTGAGATAATTGGATTGTGAAGAAATCACTATTTTATAATTGCATATTGTTAATAAAATTATTATTTTATTATAATCTCTATTATGTATAATTGGTAAATTATAAATAAAGTTCATGGTGGCACTACTACTTCAGTGATGCATTAATTGTAATGTGAGACGATAGAGTATGATAGATAATATTATCGAATGTCTCTAGCCATTACAATTTTGAGATAAGATATTAACTTTGTAGTAAAATTAGTAAGTGCTATATTTCTACTATATCATACTAGTAGGTGATTATATTCGTATAGGTATATTGATGCCTAGATAAGTTTATAGGTGGACCATTAGATATAACTTGTCATGAAAACTTATTTGTTAGTTTACCTAGTGTTTTTGGGGTTTCACATGTAGGTTGCGTGCAACTATTCTTTCGATTTGATATTACAATCATCTTATAAAAGAATCAATCTATTTTGGGTCTTATAGGTTAGAGCTTAAAAAGGTTGCATATACACTTACTAGGTTTGTTGCTAGCCTTGTAGATGGGGCTGTAAACAAGCCAAGCCGAGCTAAGCTAAGTGTTGTTCAAGTTTGTTTGATAAGACAATCAAACCAAATTTAAAATGAACCGAGCCATTGAAATGGTTATTCAAGTTTGACTAGATTTTTTGTATGAATTTGAGTTTAGTTTAAGCTTGACATGAGCTTGGTTCGTTTAGATATTATTAAGCTCTCAATTAAGCTTATTTAAAACTTTTAATATTTAAAGCTTATTTAGTTGGTTAGTGAACTTGATATTACAAGTTTGTTTGTTCATTTTAAGAGATTCTTTATTTATTTATCATATTGATAAGAGCTTTATTGATAAACATTGTTCTTTGTTCGTGAACATTGTTCATAAACAGTTCACAATCTTTATTCATAAACATTAGCGAGCTGAACACATATATGTCCAAACTTATTCATTTAGTTTAATACGTTATTTAAATTTATTTATTTAATTGATCTTATATATTGCATGCATATAAACAAGCTCTTACCAAGCCAAACACTAAACTTGCTCATGAATGTTTGATTCATTTACGACCCTACTTATAGAGATGAGTAAACAATTAAAATAGGACTTACTATTCTTAACAAAAGAGGAACATATATCATTATTTGATTTGATAACTTTAAAAATGTATACATAGTGAAAGTCAATTGAATTTTTTTCTTCAAGTTAACAACTATATTAAATAAAAAAGGGTAGCTCAGTGCACAAAGCTTCCACGAGTGCGTGATCCTAGGGAACGGTTGGACCACATTTTTTTTAGGAAGGTAAATAATTTTTATATATTACATGAGAAGGTACATATTAGACACACGTAAAGTGAAAGACGTGGGTCTGAATCTTGTGAAACATCCTCTTAACATTAGGGGCATCTCCCTCAAATTGACAGCGATTTCGCACTTGCCATAACAAAAAGACCGTACAAGCCATGTTCAAGTATCTAGCTTTAATCAAGCGACCATTACCGCTGTATCTCTGGAGGAAAACCTCTAGCATTCACGTGGAGGTGGTCATCTCGTGTTGTAGTTTACGCCAAGTCTTCACCTTGTCCCAAAGAGCAGCGCTAATGGGACATCTAAAAAAGCTATGATCCAATGATTCATCAACCCGCTTGCATAATGGATAGGTTTTGCACTCCATGTATTCCAACTTGTCTTTGGCGCCTATGCGACCCTGTGCTAGGAGCTATAATGCAAACTGATGCTTTGGCATGAGGTAGGATTTCCATATAGCCTTTGCCCATGTCTTGGGCTCGCTTCGAGGCCGAATGAAGTCATACGGAGCTGAACCAAGTGGACATTAGGTTCTGCGTTTGCTGTTTGGAGCTGGTTTTGCTGTACAGTGTGCCCCCAAAGTTGTAGTATTTTCTTGATTCCATAGGGACTTACAGAGCAAAGTGGAGTTCTAAGCCAGTAAATCCTACACTCCATACCCTCCCTCCTCCTTGGTTAAGGAGATAGGAAAGTGTTTGGCCGCCTAAACAAAGGAATGACAAATGACATATAGCTTGTCAACGACTGCACTTGGAATCAAAAAGATGGAGAGCCAAAAACACTCGACACCTTGCAAAATAGTTTTGACCAACTCAAGTTTACCTACGTAGGATAGCGTGTGCTTGGGCCATGTTGTGAGTTTATGCAGTATGACATCTGTCAAGGCGCATAGTTGCTTGAACTCAATTTTGCCGCAGCCAAGGGTATGTTGAGGTATCGGAATGCGAAGGTACATTGTCGGAAGCCAGTGAGCTATAGTAATCTATTTTTGGTTTGTTTGCTGACTCCACCAAGGTAAATGTTGGACTTTTTGAGGTTGGATTGCAGCCTCGCAGTGGTTCTAAACTCCGCTATGTAGTCCGCAAGCAATCCGATAGTAGATTCATCGACCCGGGCTAAAATAAGTAAATCGCCCACGTATGCTAGGTGAGTGATGTCGATGCTTGGGCACATTGGATGATAGTGGAAGCTAGATTGCCTTGCTATGACTCGGAGAGATCTAGAAAGAACTTCTAGACATAAATCAAAGAGGAATGAATGATGATAGTGGATCACCTTGATGGAGGCCTTGCCGTACTTTGAAAAATTCATGCATTACCCCCTCCGCTATGCAGTCCGCAAGCAATCCGACAGTAGATTCATTGACTTGGGCTAAAAGAAGCAAGTTATCTGTGTATGCTAGGTGAGTGATGTTGGTGCCTGCACACATTGGATGATAGTGGAAGCCAGACTGCCTTGATCCAATTGACATAAACCAAAGATGAATGACGATAGTGGATCACCTTGATGGATTTGAAAAATTCATGCATTACCCCATTGATTCCCACAGAATAAGATGCTATTAATGCATTCAGAGATCCAATTGACATACTGCTGTGGGAAATCAAAGTCATGTAGGGCAGCCAATAAAATGTCCTAATTCACAATGTCGAAGGCCTTTTGAAGGTCAACTTTGAGGACACACCTCTAGGAGATCCTTTTTCGAGTATACTTCCTTAGTAGTTCTTGAGCAAGGTGGATATTCTCCACTAAGGATCATCTTCAACGTAGGTCGCTTGTGTCGGATTCAAGGGACTTTCGATGATCTCTTGCATTCTTGTGGCTAAGATCTTGGAGATGAGCTTGTATATGACCATGCCGATAATCCACAACGTTTGGTGCGTGGTTCGACTTGGGGATGAGCACCAATAAGGTATGATTTCATTGCTTGAGAAGACGTCCTATTGTGAAAAATTCCTACATGGCTTGAAATAGATCAGACTTCACTATATCCTAAGCAGATTTGAAGAACTTGACTCTGTAATCATCCGGCCCTGGCGCCTGATCATTGCCAATGCCCATCAGTGCATTTCGGATGCCTTCTAGGCTAACGGGGTTGATCAAACGCTGTTGATCAGTAGGTGAAAGAATTAGTCCAGAATGCAAGGTGTTGTTGTCCGTGGCGAACAGTTTGCTTGCATGTTGAGGAGGTTCTCATAGTAAGCCATGGATACCTCTACAACTTCCTGGCGCTGGTCGTTTGCTCGCCCGATGCATTTGTGATAGCCACGATGGTGTTGCGCTTGTTATTTCGTTTGACAAGGTTATGGAAAAACTTGGTACATTGGTCGCTTTGCTTGAGGTACATGCACTTGGCTCATTATTGATA
>JBBMKF010396376.1:0-14148 GCA_037834155.1 Curcuma caesia
TTTTTGGAATCGCAGGGCGAAGGCCGAAGGGACCATGGCGAAGAGTTCCTTCAAGTTGGAGCATCCACTCGGTTCGTTTCCTTTCTTTCCCCCTCTTTTGATTCAATAAACGGAGGCAATTCGATTAGGGTTTGACCTATTTGTCTTCGCTAGAATCCGACACTGGGATTCGTGCTATTACATTTGCAAATGTTCTCTAATGGTGTAACTCTCTCAATAAGTTTCTTATGGCTGGTACTTGACCCGGAGAATGGGGATTGAGCAATCCTCCTTGGCCTTTGAATTTTTTCAGAAAAATTTAATTTTAGTAAGATTTGTAATTTAGATGAATACGGAAAGGCTCATCGCCAACATACTTCAGATCATGCTATTGTTTTACCTATCATATGTTTGTAGAAGACCGATCAGTTGCCAGATTTCACACATGTTTTTTTTTATAATTATTTTAGCTTATTATGGGTTCTAGATACTGATGTGTAAGATAAATCCCTTGATAATTCCTTCGTCATTCTCTTCATTTTATCAGTTGATGCTTTTAGGGTTGGACTAGGGAGGAATCAGGCATTGTGCTATGATAATGATGCATAATAGTTGTGAAAATGTTATATCCTTTTAGCCGCTTTTTGGTGATGTCTAGGACTTGTATAATTTTTGGATGTAATGCATTTTTTTGTCTGTGTAGTTTTTCTCATTATGTAGTTTTTCATTAATTTTTTCCTCACACTTGCTTTCAAATAGACAAGGCAGGACGTTAACTTTGAAGTTCAATATTTCACATGCAATATGTACAACTTAATGTTTTCTATTTGAGTGAGATATTCTGTGAGCTTATACATGCTTTCAAATATGCAGAAAGGAGGCAAGCAGAGGCTGAGCGGATCAGGGAGAAGTACCCTGATAGAATTCCTGTGAGTAAATATAATGTTACACTGATTTTCCACCATTGGTATAACTAGTTTGTTATGTGTGTTATATTATTGTTTGAATCATAGGTGATTGTGGAGAAGGCTGAGAGAAGCGATATACCAGATATTGACAAAAAGAAGTTAGTTTTCTTCAACACATCCTTCTCATTTATTTTGCCACGTTTTCGCATGATAATTCTGTCATTCTTGTATCATATGGGTATTCATCTGAAATTTGATATAAAATATTTCAAACATAAAATTCCCACATATTTGGTTACACTAAAATTCACTATTTGTTTATTGTGAGTGTGGAGCCTCCTTTATGTTGTTCTCTGTGAAGGGGGTGTTTAGTATACTTGTTCTTCAATACTAGATGCATCTTTTTTTTATTGAATACTAGTTGTATCTTTCTTTCTTTAATACTTGGAATCATGTTTTCAAGTGTCAAACATTATTGGTTGGTATAATCTGAATGTATAGTTTCAGTCATAAGTGAGAGAGTGTCTATCTCGAATGGTGTCATTTGGCACCTCCATGTTGTTCAGTATCATTTGGTTCCATCTATCGTTTTTGGGAGGAGATGAAACACTAAAGAGAAAGGAAGAGGAAGAGAGAGCACCAATCCAAGGACCAACAACAACAAAAAGGAGTGCAGGCATAGATAGAAAGATCGAGATGGATCCGTTATCTTGTACCTGTTTAGGTTTCATTTCCAATTGTGCTAGTCCAATCAAACTTCTAGTCATCAACCTAGATAAATTAGCAGACATGTAGAAACCTATTTCTATATTAGATGTTCTAGAAGCATTACTTAATCTGGGGTATTAGGAAATAATAATAATAATGTGGGGATGATTTGTATAGTACTATAAGAACAAATCCACCTTGCTGATGTAAGGCAATTTGAGATGGCTATTATATATTTGTAATTTTGTTCTTTCGTAGTTTTAATTCAATTGATTCTTTATTTGTTATATGCTATAAGAACAAATTTTCCTATATGATGCTTCACACTCATTTTGTTATTTATAAGGTATAATCATTAGTTGACATATTTATTATATTTTTATAATTTTTTATCTAAATGTTTTAATTCGATTGACTCTTTGATTGCTATAAACTTATATTTAAAACTAACAAACTACGTGGAAGGTGATCATAAGATTAGAAGTTATTTGGATTGATCTTGGCACATTTTAGAGTGTCGACACAACTTAATAATGAAATGATACCATTCTTGCTGGAGATCGGAAGTTCAGTACAGCACATTATTTTAAACCTTGTCAGATACACCTGTTTTCAGGTTAGTTGTACTTAGTTTTCGTATTGAACTTTAAAGGAGGTTTGCCTTGAGGTGCATACCTTCGAGGCTGCAACATCTCCGTGAAGGCAGCCTGAAGGCAGCCTGTACACAAATTTCCTTTTCTCCATGAAAAAGATTTGTAGTGAAATTTTATTCTTGTCGAATACTATTGAAAACTGGTTGCTACTTTTAATTATTCATTGTTTGATTCATGTGTGTGGGTAATTTTGTTCTAGTTTCATAATGCTGACTATTTCTGCATTGTAAACCAATTCCATGTGGAACATAAACAAGTTTTAACTTCACATAGCAAGGCGAAGATGTTTGCTTCCATACAACAATTTTAAAAATCACATTGCATAGTAAAATGAGATTTGCTGAGTTTAGCTCTTCATAATCAACGATGTTATTCAAGGCTGTGGGCTGAATCATAATACAGAAACTCGAACAATTGAATTCAGGTACCTGGTTCCTGCCGATCTCACCGTTGGGCAGTTTGTTTACGTGGTGCGGAAGAGGATCAAGCTCAGTGCGGAGAAGGCCATCTTCATCTTCGTCAAGGACTCGCTGCCTCCCACAGGTAAACATAACCCTAAACAATAAAATCAAGTCAATTGATTAACAACTCAACGATGAATAGGTCGATTAATTTTCCTTCCCTTCCCTTCCAGCTGCTATGATGTCTGCCATCTACGAGGAGAACAAGGACGAGGATGGCTTTCTCTATATGACTTACAGTGGAGAGAACACGTTTGGCACCCTGTGAGCCAAAAAGATCATATTCTGTGTAAGTAACATTCCAAAACGAGTATATTCTATGTTCCGTCTCCACTCCGGTATATTTGGCTGTATCCTAATATTGTTGCAGACCAATGGATCTATATTCCCTGCTTATAACTGACAAAATATATCCTTTATAATAATCTATTTCTCCTTGGATGTTATTGAATGAAACTCGAATGATTCGGTCAAGTTGCATAAACCACCCAGCAATTATGTAAATTTTATTTCTTACAAAACGGTCCTTGCCCTGGTGGTTACATCTGTGACCTCGCTTTACTTGCACCTCTTTGCCATCACCACCTCCGAAGAAAGGACTCAGCCCGGCTACCCGAACAGGACGATAGGAGAGGACACGCAATAATGGATGCTTAGCAGTGGATTTGATTTGTTCGTGGATAAATAATTGATAAATTTAATTAGTTGTGATTTTTTAAATAACAAATTAAAATAGAGCGACTTAAAAAGTTTTATTTTATTTTTTCTAAATTTTTTTGTCATGATAAAGAAAGAAAAATTACCCTAAATTATCTGAATAAAAGATCTAATCGTAGATATCCAACTCACCGCTTCCAGAATCTTCTACCATTTTCGTTGCGATCTGGTTGCGCGCTGTGAAGATGACACCTGGGTACTCTAGAAAGTTCCATGCGTCATTTCTATACTGCGCGCTATGACGTGACACCTGGATCCTCTAGAAACTTCCAAGCATCACTTCTATATTGCGCGCTATGAAGATGACACCTGGCTCCTCTAGAAACTTCCAAGCATCAGTTCTATAGCTCTAGAATCTTCTATTTCAAAGGAGGAGAATTGCTATTTTGAGACATACCGTTCCTCCCTTTCACTCCTCCTCTTGGCTCATGCATGATGCTTACGCGGCAGCTCTCCTGTTTCGATCACTCTACCTCACTTCAGCTCACTCTGGAACAGAGCTAAGCGATCCTAAACCTGCATTTTGTTCGACTCCAAGCAAGAAGATTCGGTAAATTCAATTCTTTCGTTCGTCGGATCATTCTCTCCCTTTTGTTCTTCTTGTTTTTATTCTGGAGAACCGATGACTGTTGTTAATCCTCACTCTTTCCGTCGGTTTGGTGGTAAAACATGATAACTGCTGCCTCATTTTCGTCGGGATCCCATTCGTCACGTCAAGCTCTCTGCTTGTATTGTTTCTCCAATTTGTTCTTTGCAAAGCGTTGTCTTTCTGTTCTTTTCAGCTGAATCTTGCCAATCTAATGGCGTAGAGGACAGACGATTTTGGTGGTAAACCTACCGTCGTTTCTGTTTCTGATTCGTTTTGTTCTTTGCTTGCTGTCTTTGTTGACTAATATCTTCGAATAAAAATCTGATCAGATTCCTGTTGTAAGCAAAATTTCTGCTAGAAAGGGAGCATTTTGCTTCCTGTTCTGAGTTTGCCTCTCTATCTTCGATATATATTTGTCAATCTGTGTATCACAAACTGTTTTCCCTTTATCTTCTGCTCTTCGCAACTTTGGACTAGTCACTTCCACCTAATCACTTGATTTCCAATTTTCCACTCTCTTTGCGTTCATCCATGAATCATAATGTGAAGCCAGTGAAAGAGGAGCACTATGATTACTATGATGCATCGTCTGGCTCCGTCGATGGTGCTGGGGATCTTCCTAAGCCAATGGATGGGTTGCATGATGTCGGTCCGCCGCCGTTCCTGACGAAGACCTATGAAATAGTTGAGGATGCTAGCACTGACCAGATCGTGTCATGGGGCCCTGCCAACAACAGTTTTGTTGTCTGGAATGCTCACGCATTCGCAATGACTCTTCTTCCAAGATATTTCAAGCACAACAACTTCTCCAGCTTTGTGCGGCAGCTAAATACATATGTAAGTACTTTGAATGTAGCACAGTCCGTCTGCTACTTCACTGTTAGCTGCAGATGAATTTGTTATCAACTTGATATTTAGTCTGTATTCATTATTCTGTGTTATCTTATCAGCTATTTGTTACTAAAATCTTTTTTGCGTGTGTTGTATCCCACATTTCTGTTTACTATTGGGTAGGGAATGTATGAAAAAGGAAGTCAGTAGTGTTTTGAGTTTCTACACTTCAGTTTACTCGGTTGTCGGCTAATTGCAGTCTTCGTGCACAAAAAAATGCTCGACAGTTGCAATCATCTTTGTATTTTGCTGAATGGTTTTTCATTTAGAATATAGTTTGGCTTGCAGTCAAATGGTAATAGTATTTGTGCACTGATTTAGTTTATGTCGAATTCTTCTGTCTCTTCAATGAGGTTAGATGTGTTCACCAGATAAAATGATATCTTCTTCATTAGCTTCTTGAAACTTCCCAACAGTGATACATTATTCTTTAATGCATAATCATCCTTGTAAAGCTTACAGTGACAACGCTAATAAAAGTATCTTGGTTTGGCAAAGAAATTGGCTCCTCTCTCTGTTAGCTTTCCTTCTAATCTTGGGTTGTATTGTAATACAACTTGATTTGGACATGAAACTGCATTATCTTCATGTTTTTCCTTTTGTATTGTATGCTCAGTTCATTGTGGAGGAGAGTTGGCAAACATGTGAAATTGTATTAAAAAAAAACTAGCTTGCCACTTGCCTGTGTTTTTGAACAGTTAGTTTCTGAAAGAGGCTTCTTGGCAGAGTTCATCAAATTTAACTCCATGAAAACTATATTAATTCCTGATATCAGTGATTTCAGTTTTGTGCTTACAACTTATTTTCTTCAAAGTTCTAATCCTTTCGTTCACCAGAGCTCTTAATTTTATTTTCTTGAAGTCATTGTTGATTCACAGTATCATTGGTTTCATTCACCATGGTTCTTATTTGGTCATGTTGTATATTTGACGCAGGGTTTCAGGAAGGTGGATGCTGATAGGTGGGAGTTCGCAAACGAGGGCTTTCTGAGAGGCCAGAAGCATCTTCTCAAGACCATAAAGAGAAGAAAGCCAGCTTCTCATCTTCCTTCACAGCAGCCTCTTGGTTCATTCCTTGAAGTCGGAGAATTCGGACTCGAAGGTGAAATCGACAGGCTGAAGCGCGACAGGCAGCTACTGCTAACGGAGCTGGTGAAGCTGCGGCTGGAGCAGCAGAACACGAGGTCCCGTCTTAGAGCCATGGAGGAGAAGCTGCACCAGACTGAGCAGAAGCAGCAACAGATGATGGAATTCTTGGTCCGGTTGATTCGGAACCCCGGCCTTTTACACCAGCTGGTCGAGCAAAAGGAGCGTTTTAAGGAGCTCGAAGAGGAGATATCAAAGAAAAGGCGACGTCCGATCGACAGAGCTCCAGAGAATTACGCCGGAACTAGCAGCGTCGGCCGAGAAGTCATCGGCATTACGGTCAAAACCGAAAACGATGATCCACAGGACTGCCATGCGGAGGAAGAAGCATTGGGTTTGGGCGACTTGGCCCTGGAGATGCACCGACTGGTGAGTGAGGATGGTTACCAAGAACAATTGAAGCTGCCGGAACTCAAGTCGGATGAGGATTTGAATGAGGAATTTTGGAAGGATCTGCTGAGCGAGAGGATCGACGATAGCTGCAACGATGAGGCAAGCAGTAGTGATGATCTGAATACTTTGGTGGACAAATTAGGCTTTCTTAGTTCAACCAGTCCCTGATACTTCGCGTCTGTTGTAACTTGCTTGAGCCATCTAGTTCTAACTGCTGAATTAGGTTGGGCACTGTTTGGAAGCAATTCTGGTGATCATGACAAGAAAATATTGATGTTATCGAGTTTGTGTTAGTTTGAAATTTTTAGTTCAGCACGTGGTAATGGATGCTCTGGGTGAAGCTTCATGCAGATATTTCAGACCATCTAAGTCTCAGTAAATGAAATGATACTACAATATAATTTAACTTGAACAGAATTATATATTTTTAATAATCTAAATATTTAAAATTTACTCGGCTATAAATTTAAAATATAATTTATACATACTTGAAAGTTTCATTTAAGATTTAAATTTGAATCCTCTATTGTTCTTGCTTTATCATATTTAAGTGCCACTTCTGCACTTCTGCCACTTGTTCACTGAATTGTTATTATTCGATGTTAATAAATTGTGGATTAAATGACAAATTTTGAGAATATAAAGGCCGTTTTGATGAATTTAAAACTCAAGAGATAGTATTTAGGACTGAAATGAAAATTTCCCAAATTAAAAACCCTAGGCTTATGTGCGTTTGTTCCCTCGTCCGTCGGTGTTTCCGACTTCGCTTCCGCGGCGGCGGCGCCACCCGAGCTGCTTGTTCCAACACCCTTCGGACGGCAATCGTCTTCGACGACCGCCTTCCGATTCCGACCCCGCGCCATCGATTCAATATTCCGACGCCGTCTCATTCGCCCTTCTGTCCGACCATTTCAACGCTGCGGAACGTTCTTTTTTGAGTGAAGGGATACTCTGCGTTTTCCTTCTAGGTAAATTGAAGCCTTAATTTTCCTCAGTACCTTGTAAGAATTGGATCCGTGCATATCTGAATCCGGGAAAAACAAAACATCTAACGTGAAATATCGATGTTCTTCTCGCCTATTAGTGCACATTTGGGAGCACGATTCATGCAGAGTAGTTTCAGATGTAGACGTCTGCAACACTTTCATCTTGCAACTGCTCTAACAGCCGTTGTTTTAGGCCTATTTAGAGTTGATCATCCATGGTTTTGTTTCCAGTTCCACAATTCTCTCTTTTGCTTGCCTAACCCACTTAGAGTCCCATGACAATGACATTCTAAGAGCTAAAGTCCATGAAGTTGCCATTGCCCTGTGTGGATCTCCTTTTTGTCTGTTGAAATGGGATCCACATCTGCAGGATAATTCCCTAATATGATAGCTCTAAGCATTGACAGAATAGTTGTGTGGTGCTAGAGAATGTTCTTAACATGTCACCAGTCGTGTATATATATAATCATAATGTCAGTAATCTAAACTGAACCACAGAATTTGCACAAGTATAATTAAGAGGAGTGTCTGACAAAAAAGGAAAGTAACAACATTATCCATCCCATGTTCCAATAACACGCTTATATATGGTCCAAATATGATACATAAACTTTAATAAAAGAAAATTGATAATATATGAAATAGATGCCAAAACTGTGATTTACAATAGCCTCAAAGTGTCATGTTAGCTACACTCTATCTTGCATCTTGCCATCTCAATGACCTCTTATTGACTCAAACTTCTCACCCTCTTATTGATCTAGAGGCAAAAGGTAAAGGAAATCAGTAGGAAAACATTGAGTAGAATTCAGCAAGCATAATGGAAATGTGTATAAGTTAATATTGAAGAATGCAACAACATCATTTATCCTACAACCCACTCAACCACATGAATGCAATACCGCTGTAAATAATCACATTATCTCAACAAACCAACAGGACTGAAAACAATACTAATGGCTGATATAACTGCATGGGTTACAACTTTACCAACAGATGTGCAATCTACTTATACATTGACTTGTAAGTTAATAGCATGTAGGAAAACTGTGCTCTCCCTGTACTTGTTGAGTGGCATCATGTATCACTCTAGATATGAATATATGACTACCTCATGATTCAGCAGTCTGCCATTGCTGTGTCCAACATAAAATCCACAGTGTAGAGTGGCCATCTGAATGAGAAATTATTTCAGAAATTTGATTTTCTGTTTTTCTTTTAAAATAGACATCTTACTGTCTTGACAACAATGATGCAGAGTGAAAGACAACTACCAGGTAGAGTGGAGTGAGACACCGTCTGTTAGATTGATCAACAGATTCACTTGTTTTAGAAGTTGGATTTTAGCAATTAGAAAAAAGGCTAAAGTGGCAACATGTGTTCTTATTGTCACATCCTTAAATTAGTGGTGGGGGAAAAACCTGGTCCAATGGATATATGACCTAATTAAATCTGAACCAAAAGTTTTGATGATTTGGATTATTTTTTATCTAAGCCAAAATACAAATTAGCCATGCCTGACCCAAGTTTAATTATATAAAGATATAATTTACTCAAAATTTAATTATAAATCGCCCATTGTACTTCGTTATTAATAATTAATCTCAGTAATTTATTCAACGAACTCCATATGTATTGATAAATTCTAATAATGTTAATAGTAATAAAAGAGTACCACTAAACAATTAAGAACCATATCATTTTAGTTTGGCCTTGGTGACTAATTCATCGTACGCCTTATATTAATATGTTATATAATTATACTTATAATTGTATGATACTAAATATGTTTTTTGATATCTTTTGTTATGGATTTTTAATTTATAAAATTAAATTTTATTTTTTATTGCATGAAGTACCTTTTCTAGTATTAACATTAGTAAGTAGTTTGGTGTGACCTAAAAACTGATAATCAACCTTCTCTGATCTGACTTCGGTTCGTTTGATTCTACCGTATTTGGTTTTGGATACAGTTTTGGGTTAATATTCATTGATCTGGACAAGTTGGGTTGGATCAAATTTTGTTTGAAAATCGACCTAATCCAGCACTTGATTCCCCTACCTTAGGTATGATCTACAAGCAAGGCCATGAATTTGAGGCTTTAATTTTATCTTTTTGGAAGCAATTTACAGAAATAATGGTTGAACTTGCAATAAATATTCTGGACTACTATTTTGAGAGGGATTTTTTGACAATTAAATGCAGCATTTTCAACTGAGGAAAAATGGCAATGAAGAAGAATCCCGTTGTTTTTCTTGAGATTTCAGTGGATGGTAAGCCTTCTGAGAGAATGGATATAGAGGTAGGCATTCTATTGGTTTTCATGACTGGGTTTACTTTTTTCAAAGTTATTTGGTTAAAATGTCGTACCCTTTTGTCTTACCTTTTTTCTCACTTGATTTTACAGCTTTTTGCTGATGTAGTTCCAAAAATTGCAGAGAATTTTCGAGCACTTTGTACTGGTATGTTCTCCATTACCATTTGAACTGTCTGCAATGAGATATTACTAGCATTTTTAATAAATATTAATCCTCTCAATGATGAATATTCTATCTGGTGCATCTTTTCTCTAGCATGATCATATTGTACAATATGTAGATAGTGGAAAGTGCCTTATTCACTTATCTTAATAGAGTGATAAACCATGACATTTTACCAGAAAATACTCGAGGACTTTTTTAATTCATCCACTTTTGTTTTGTCTAGGTGAAAAAGGCATTGGAGCTTCTACAAAAGTACCATTGTGTTACAAGGGTTCAACCTTCCATCGAATTGTGAAAGGATTTGTTGCTCAAGTATGTTTCTTTCATTGTTCATTGTTGCTAAAAAATAATCTAGAAATGCTTTTCATATCCATTCATTGGGATGTATCCTGTTGATACTTTTTTGTTGGGTTGTTTCTTGCATTTGCATGTTAGTTATGAAAATATGTATTCCTATTCATCATTTTCAATGAGTTACTACAATTTGGATTGATTTTTTATAATAATGTCAAATAGTTGGTCATTATCAATGGGAAATGATGTTTATTTTTATACAGGGTGGTGATTTATCAAGACAAGATGGTATTGCTTTGTTATGTCCAGGCTTCTACTTTCCATGTGACTTCTTGCTAAATATACTTTGAAAGCCCAATTAATGTGCTATTTCCAGGCATTGGTGGTGAGAGCACATATGGAAGAAAATTTCCAGGTAGATGATGGGAGGAGAGGACCATATGATTTCTGACATGTTCTTCTATATTTGTTAGTCATGAAACATGTTTCCCTGATGTCAATCTTTTCTGTATAGATGAAAATTTTAAGCTCAAGCATGCGGGTCCTGGGTTTCTGTCATTGGCAAGCTCTGCACCTAACTCAAATGGATCTCAATTTTTTATTACCTTCAGGGCTACTCCAGAGCTTGATGGGTAACACTTTCCTTTCTATGAACTTTATATGGACTATGATATATGAAGATTTTGGCTTTTGTTTACTGTCTATTTAGCTGTGCAACCGGAAGGTTATTATGGCTGCTGGTTACTTTTTACCCCTGATTCTCACAAGATATATCTGCATGTTTTGCAGCAAAAATGTTGTGTTTGGGAAGGTACTAAGTAGTTCAGCATTGTTGAAGAAGATAGAACATGCAGGTACTGAGAAAGGAAAACCCCTTTACATAGTAAAAATTGTTGATTGTGGTGAAGTTTCTGCTGGTAAGACTCAAGTTGCAGCAAGAAAAGAGAAGGGTAAGATCTGAAGCAAGCATGATAACACAAAGGAATGTGTGTTTTGTTAGTTTGTCTGACACATCTGTAGTTCTTGCAGAGAAGCTTAGAAAAGCCAGCTCAGATAGCTCTTCTAGTGATAGTTCTGGTGGAGAACAAAGGTCAAATTACAAAAGGACTGTTAAAGAGGAACTAAAGAAGAGAAAGAGAAGACATTCATCTGATTCTTATAGTTCGGATTATTCTGATTCTGATTCCTACTCATCTGATAGTGTTTCTAGTTCAGAGTCTGACTCATCATATACAAGTTCCTCAAGTGGTTCTAGGTACACGAGGAGAAAGAGAACATTAAGAAACAACAAAGATAAACATGGTAGAAGAAAGAATGATCACAATAGAGATAGGCGGCAAAAAATTCACAACAACAGACCTACTCGTAAATCAAAACGGTACGTTGGTTAATGTCAGCTCTGGTATAAAGGTGATTTTATGTGCTGCAAAAGACAGGCAATTTTTTTTATAAAATGTGCTCCATTTTGTAGGATTTCAATAAGTTCCAGTGATTCGGAAAGTGGAAGCACCAGCAATAGTAGCTCTGGTGGAGAAAAACCTAGTCCTCATGATAGTATTAAGAACTTCAAGCAATCACCGCAGCATACTAATATCTCTGCTAAAAACGATGGTGTGCAGTTGCTCTTTTGAAGTTTCTTCTATCACATTTGATTTATTTTCAGACAAAGTTCTTTCACATTAAATAATATGGCATCCTACATCTTTCAATTTTCTATTATTTCATGCATTTTTATGCTTCTTGTTTGTTTTGTTATTGTTTGTTGTTTGCCAACCTAGTAACACATTTTAATGCGGTTCTTTCACTATTTTGGCCTTGCGACTTTCACTCTGTCCTTCCAGACACATCCTGTTATGACACTTGTATGGCATATAATAATCAATGTTTTGCAATATTTTCAAATTCTTGTGCTAATGAAGGTCCATTTGTTTTCTTATTTTTGTAAAAGGTAAAAACTATTAATTATTAACTTGTATATGCCTTGCTTAAGTATGCCATATGTTTGGTTCGCATCATTTAGGCAGATGATAAATCTTGTCATTATCTATATGAACCAGCATATCTATATACTAAAGAATAATTTAATTTTACTTGAATATTATTAGTGATATACTCTCTGTAGACTTAATGGAGGGATAAGTTTAAGTAGTTGACCCCAAGTAGTTTGGATGGCTTGATGATGATGATCTTATGAACTAGGGCAAGCACACTACTATCCCCAAAGCAAAAGTGTCTTCCAAGGCTCCAAACGAAGATCACAAGTTTGTGCCTCCCTTCATTCTATGTCTCTATTTTCTGGAATAGAATGCTACTGCACAAATTTAGAGCCACCCAGCTTTTGGTTTAAACATGAACCTCAGTTTTAGTGATCTGGCGTCCATTAAGTGGACAAAATGCATGAAATAATTGTGACTTAGTATATAGCCAGATAATTGTGGGACTCACGATTATTTTGATGTCAAATGTCTGATTGTACTTTCTGCACTATAATTCTGGAAATGTTTTGGTTACTACATATTTTTTCTTTGTATGCTGACATTGTTAGTTGATATGAATATAGCCAGATTTTTCTCCCCTTCTATCAATTGTTTATTGTCTTGGCTTTGCTGAAAAGCTGATCACCTGGTACGTTCGATAGGAAGGAAACAATCTCTTCCAGCAGCACCAGTTAAACCAATAGCTTCTGGAAATGCAACCAAAAGTGAAAGGATAGATCCTGATGCTAATGCTTCACATGAAGCAGGTCATGTTTCTAAGGAAAAGAGTGATTATCCAGACGTAATAAATCACTCGATAGAAAAATTTAATGAAAGGACCCAACAACCTCCCAATTCAAGTGCGAGGTCAAGAAAATCCAGGTATTACTTGTGCATGTTCATTTAATGGCCTCCGTAATGTGCACCCGTCTGTAATTTTCATTACATGCAATTTGTCATGCAGGAGCCCGATCAAACCAAAAGAATATTCCATTGGCAGTCGTGGGGTTCTCCCAAACATGGAGCGTACATCAAGCCTAACCAGAGCTCAACGTTCTGGTGATGCTGACCAAAGTTTGGACAGAGGAATCAATAGAAGAAGCAAAAGTCGTTCGAGGAGCCCAAGGCGGGAATTAGATTCATCCAGAAAGCTATCACCTACAGGTCATCCAAAACGCATTAGGAAGGGACGTGGTTTTAGCGAACAATATGCCTACGTACGGAAGTACAGGACACCATCACCAGAGCATTCTCCTGTTCGCTCCCACTACTACAGAGGCAGATATGAACAAGGAAGAGAAAGAAATAGGTATTTGTCGACTTAAAAACCTGCTTGAAGCTTTGGGTAGATCTTCAATGGACATTGACTGGAGTCCATCTTGTAGGTACCCAAGACGTCCATTCTATGCTGATCGTTCTCCAGTAAGATGGCACCGAGGCCCTCCAAGAGGCAATAGTCCACCCGGGTATTTGCTGCTTGCACTGCTACTGTTACCTTTTTTTTCTCTCTTTCTGTTAGTTTTGCTTTTGGGTCTGATTTTTAGCCTGGCTATTGCTTTATGTTGTTTGAGTTTGCTCTATGGAGTCATTGAAACTATTGCAGAGAAAACAAATCTTCTCCATCTATTATATCAGAGGAAAAAGATTTAACACTGATGCACAGATTGGTTGGAATTGATCTTTTCTTGAGGAACCGTGAGTCTCATGAAGATTGTAGGAGTTTTGAGAAAACATATGGCTAAACCAATTATTTAGGAATGATTTTGATTCTTCTGGAAAATGACTGGAATCTATCAAACACACACATGAAGTCACAGCTACCGTACTGCTCTGCTAATTTTAATTGCTCAACTTCGACTGCTAGCTTAGACTTTTTGTTAAAGAAAAAATGATTAGAACTTGTAGTTGAACTGACAACTAACTTCTGCTATTTCATATATCAAGTGTCTCGGTCTCAAATTCAC
>JBBMKF010396486.1:0-14145 GCA_037834155.1 Curcuma caesia
CCACCACTCACACTATGCAGCCTCTACGAACGCGTTAACATTAAAAAAATAAAAATAAAAGCACTGACTCACCTATTAACGCGTTCAGAACTCTGAACGCGTTCAATACCTCACTCCTCTCTCACTCCTCTCTCACTCCTCCCTCACTCTTCCACGTCCTTCCTTCGCTCCTCCACGCCTGCTATTAATGCCCGATTAACAGCGCGTTGCGGATGCTCTTATAATTCTACTACTAAATAAATACAAATATTTAGAATTATAGAGTTATAACCATGAAAACTAATAGAACAATTAGTATTTAACTCTTACTATAATTACATATGCAATTTTTTATTTTAATTTTCTGTACTATATTATAATTATTTCTTAATACATAACAATGGATAACAAATGAAGTCGGTTTCATGAATTCATTTCATATTTTCTCTATAGGTTTTATGGTTTTGCCTCGGAAGCTCAGATGGATCCAACTATTGAGGTTTCCATTTATAAACTTCTGCTCTATTTTTTGAAAGGTGTAGAAAGTAAAAGAAATTCAATTAAAATGATATCTTCTACTGCTATTTGCAGTCTGAAATTTTTAAAGCACTCGAGAGGACAAAACTTATGGTTGGAACCAAAGAGAGTTCGAGATATTCAAGATGTGGTAGAACTGACAAGGGAGTTTCTTCGTCTGGTCAAGTAATGTTTCTTTCCACTGTTTTAACATGTGTAACGCAATGTTTAGGAGGTTTACATCTAAATAATATGTATGTTATCATTTATCTTATCTAATTCCTAAATTGTATGTTTAAGACTATGATGGTGCTATATGCTGCAAGCAGCTTGCTTAATTTTTGTGGGTGTTTAATCAAATTTGATAGCTGAAATCTTTGTGGCAGGTAATTTCTTTATATCTAAGATCAAACCTTAAAGATGTTGGAGGGAATACAGTGAACCAGATGAGTACTTTGGAACAGAAATGTGGTATGTTTCTAATTATTAATATGCAAGTTAACCTGGCAACACTTGTTAAACCAAAAGCTGTTGATTAATTCATAAAGATAATTAGCTTTTGGTCCAACATTCACTTGATTTAGTTATAGTTAGCTTCATGTGATTTGTTCATTGTTCTTTTGCTTCATCTGCAGAAATTGATTATGTGCGAGTGCTGAATAGAGTTCTTCCAGGAGATATAAGAGTGGTAGGCTGGTGTCCTGTTCCTACGGATTTCCATTCAAGGTTTTTGTGCATATTTGATTTCAAATTTTATGGTTAATTGACTGGTTGTTTGCCAGATTATATGCACTTCTTAACGAAGTACATTATTTCAGGTTCTAGTGCATAGTCTGATGATCATAAAGGTGTTAAGGCAGCTAGTGCATTCAATGTAACCAAAATCGTAGTTCCAAATAAGATTTAAGTTACAACGCGTATTGGAGACCAGAATCAGTGATTAATAATAGTTTCCAAAGTTTGACAGGATGCTATTGTATAACTTTTACTGATCTAATCAGTGGTGTGGCACAATGTTTATAGAATATATTAATTTCATAAATAGGATATATATTGAATGCATTTACATTATTGAGGATTCTACATCCGACAACATATAAATTCTTAAAAGACTGAAAGTTTGATTGCAATTTCGTAGTTCTCTATTATCATCATCCATAGCCTGATGGTTTGCTAGCTTATTCTGAAATGTGATATATTCAAAATGATTTAGTATGTTTTCTATTGACCTACTACTTGATATTTCAGGTTTAGCTGTTTGAGCAGAGAATATCGGTACCTTTTCTGGAAAGAAAATTTGGACATATCGGTATACTATTTTTGTTCCTATATTTCTACTAATTAGCACATATATCTGTTCAAAGAGAGAAGCAAATATTCTATCTGGTTTTAATCAGGCAATGAAGCAAGCTGCTGGAAAGTTCATTGGGGAATATGACTTCAGAAATTTTTGTAAGATGGATGCTGCAAATGTGAATAACTATAGGCGAAAAATTACTTTCTTTGATATATCTCCTTCAAATAAAAGGTTTGCTTAACACTTCTCTATGGAAAAATAAAATTTTTAGCAACCAAAGCTCATGCTGAACAAAACTTGGTATAGAGCATGGAGTAATAGAAAGCTTTGTTCCTTGTGTCATCAGAGATGTACTAGCAGTTGACCTACCTTTTGTCATGTGTCTAATCCTATTCTCTCTATCTACAGAGCTGCACTTAATTAAAATTTACATGTTTCCTGTGTTTGGAAGTTGGATGACTTGTTTTTGCTGGGCATGTTAGAGATGGTTACCAAGGATAATATATCCCAAAGTTGGTTGTCACCTGTTATGAATACCATATGCAATGCCATTTTGCTTGCTTCCTCTAAAATGTTAATCATGTTGCTAATATAAATTTTCTCATAACCACTATTTAATTTCCATGCAGTTGTTATTATGGAAGATGTCTCAAATAAACTCAAATTATATTTTTGAATCTTTTTTACATTTTGATTATGCTACCCATTTTTGCTCTCAATCAAGAGTAACTCGCAACTCATTAGATAAAAAGTAATGAAATTATAGTAGTGCAAATATATAACTTCCTTTGTAGGTATAAAAACACTGGTTATTCACATCTTACATGGAAATAGTCCAGTTTGGTGTGCACATTTATATACAGATCAGAGACTTTGTTTTTCTTTTACATCTTGTTTCAAAATGCTTTTACTCAATTTCCTAAAAATATCCAATTTCAGTATATTTTGCTAAAGTCTCTTGTCACTATTTTGCATAGGTATGCTGAGGATGAACTGTGGGCAATGACTGTCAGGGGTAGTGCATTCTTGTGGCACCAAGTCCGCTGCATGGTTGCAGTATTGTTTATGATTGGTCAAGGTCTTGAAGCACCTGATGTGAGTGTGCATATATTTCTGGCAATCGATGTCTTAGTCTCTATCTGCATTTGAGCAAAATGGTGTTATTTTACATAAATATTAATCGTTGATGCTTATTTGCCCTAGGAATATTCATCAGGTTTAGTTTCTTTTATTGAGTGATGATATAGATTGTTAAGTGGTGATTTTAGATAAATCATTTTATGTGTGCAGTAATGAGTCATAGGTTCATCACGACATGGAGAATAATGGCTGCTGGTTTATTAGTAGATACTCTTTAGCTGAGAACTCTGTCTATGCTCAACTGTGAGGCAAATTGCCAATGCCATACATTTTATTGTTGTTTTTCACTGAATTCAATGGACTTGCTTGTTTGCCAGTGTAATGTGCAGGAATTGGTTTGTGATACACGTGAATAGATATTCTAATATTGATTTTGATGATTTGTTTTGTGGAATACTATACTTGAAATTTACTTAGGTTGCTCGTTGCATAGATTACTGTGTTTTGGAAGATATGTAGGTGAGTCAAAATGAGGACTGGATAGCTCAAATTTAGGTTGGGCAACCTTTTTTAAAATACCAAATGTTGCTAGATTGGTATGAGTCAGCATCAAGGGGAAGGTTGGGAGATTTCAAGAAGAAGAGGAGAGAAGAGGAGAGGAGGTTGAAGGAGTAGGTGAAGGAAAGGTGAGGAGTATGGGAGAGAAGTAGGAGGGAAGATAAGAAAAAGGGGAGACAAGCAGAGGTTTGAAGTTTCTTTATTTGACTGATGGAAAGTTAAAAGAGGGAGATAGATCACTGTTACTGTGCTTTCTGCTTCAATTACAAGGAATCAAATAGTAAAAGGACAGTGGAAAAGACATACAGAGAGAAAGTAGCAGCGTAAAGAGATTTTAGAGAACAAAAGAAAGAGATACATAAAATAAATTTTGTGATTGCTGCAATACCCTGGTCGGATTACTGTTGGCCGTTTCGTATAAACCCACATTTGCTAACCATGAATAGGTAATTCACTCTCCAAGGGCTTTTTGTCTATATCTCCTTTCATTCTACATGGGTACTGAAATTAGATAACTAATAGAAAGAAATGCACATATTAGCTCTGGAAATTTTTGTTCAGTTTATAGATTTCACCGCTAATAGATGTACAAATATGCATCTAATTGTATGTGGCTTGTGATTCATTGAGGCTGTTCCAATTTGCGAAAGATTTTGGCATAGTTTCTAGGCCTTGTTTACAAAATAATCTCAAAGTCATATTTTGGAATTGCAAAGTCAGCCTTGGTACATGGTAGGTATATTATCAAACATATAGGTTGTCTTGGATATTGTTATCACATTCAATTGATCAGGACCTAAAACCCCATGGATCTTGAATTTGAACAACAACAACTAATAATTCCACTTGGAGTTATTTGCACCTCTTCTTTCCTTTTGTTCATCTTTCTCTTCCCTCATTCTCCCTTCTTGCCCCACTCTTCTTCCTGCATACTGATTATTTTACCTTGTTTTTAGCAATCAAATTTTAGTTCCTGCCAATTGCAGGTATTGTTGTAGTCATATCTTGTATGGTGCTTATCCAATTGTACTCTTTTTTTTTTTTTAAGTTTGGATAAGCTTCTTAACTACACATGTAGACCACATATACCATATGCAGCCATATGCTATCGTTATGCGGCCTTCAAAATCAACCTAGGCAGCTGGATATGCACTAAGAATGGCTTTATAAAACCATTATTTTTGTTATAGTAAAATATTCTTAACTAAGCTATTATGTTGGTTTGACATTTTATCTAATATTCTACTTCATTTTTTTTTTCTATTTCAGAATTTGAATCTCTTTGAAACCTCATTCAAGAAGTGAATTTTCATACAGGTTATCGATGCACTACTGGACACCATTAAGACCACTAGAAAACCTCAATACAATATGGCTTCAGAGGTCCCCCTGATCCTATGGTTTTGTGAATTTGAAAATCTTGAATTTATTTGTTCACCAGGTAGTTCATAACCATATAGTTCTAAACGTTAAATTCTGTGCAATTTAGCATAACAGCTTATGAACATCGTACCTGAATATATTTAGCTTGTTGAAAGTGATCAGGAAAAAACTAGTTGTCATTGTTATATTTAATTTGGTGATTGCCTAAAATTAACATACAGATCGAAATGAATTTTGCTAGATGCCAGCCGAGCTTTGCATGAACACTTGAAGAGTGAAGTCCAAAGATACATTCTCCAAGCAGCTATATTTGATGAAGCACTAAGTTGCTTATTGACCCCTGGTAGGCATGAGTCTTTACAGTTTGGTGCCTATTTTGCATCCTTACGGATCATGTACTCTACAGGAAAATCTTCAGAATCTTTGAGGAAGGGTAAAGGTCACATCCCTCTACTGCTTCGAGAAACTGAACGTAAGTCAAACTGGTTTAAGTCGTACTCCTAATGTGGTAATTTAAGTTCACGAATGTGTATGGAAAAATACTTTGTTCCTCAATATATAAAGTGACAACTTGCTCATTTGATCACTATACAAGTAATGTCTGCATATGCAAAATTTGTTGTTGCTCAACCCATAGACTTGATCCCTGCTTAATACAATGACAACTTGCTTATTGGATCTCTAATACTAAGCAACAATTAAATTATAAATGCATTTGCTGAACATCTCTAACTCTGTATATTGATCATGGTGTTGATCTACGTCTCCTAAAAATATAATACTGATTTATCATCAAACTAGATGTGACAAGAGTAAGGATTTGAGATAAACTCATATTTGCAACACAATTACTTTCTGTTTGGAAACATAGATATTAATCCAATAGTTGCAAGATTTGATCTCTCCCTAGAGCACTTGCTGTTATTTTAACCATTCTAAAATGCATCTGTTGTCAACTCCAGCATCCTATGAGGACCGAAGAAACAAACTGAGTCTGAAAGCTACTCGCAAGAGACATTGAGTTGCCTTCCTTGCATTTCTGAATTTTTGTTGGCTCTGGTGCGTATGTACCTTGCTTGCCTTACGATTTGATACTATCATACTCAGCATATGATATCTTGAGTTTAAAATGTGCATATATAGCCATGGATGCGAGATTCCTTTTTTTTTCCTTTTTATTTACACATTTTTCTTGATTACATAGATCTCTCTCTGCTGCGATCTGCGTGGGAGGTTTTCAGAGTTGGTCGCAGCCTTGTATACTTCAATTGGTGCTCGGCGTCATGCATTGAAAATATCATTTGATTTGTGGCATGGCATCATAGTTCACAGCCGGAAAGTTTTTTGTTTCGTGCCAAACAATTTGCTCCCGTCTCAGAATTTGGTGGAGAGACAAACTTATGAAGACCAAAAATATCTATGAACTGTTACAATGATCAACATCAAAAGTATGTATGAACTCTGTCATAGATGTTCGTTATTTCCATTTATCAAGAATTTATTTTCTTATATGCACTAATGGTCTATTCAGTGTGATATAAACTACATCATTTCCTCGTGCATGTTTCTTAACCGTGTTCTTCAGTTACTCATGTTTCTCATCTGACTAGCTGATTTCTATCTGGATAAAACGTTAGTCTACATTCAATCCAAGGTCAACAATCCATGTCTTCCAAAAGCCAAATCTTTCTCTGAAGATAGATGGCTGTAATGTAAGTTGGGAAATACATGATACTTGAACCACTGCACTTTCTTGGCCTGATAAATGCCTTCAATTCAACAAGAACCAACTAGCATGGTTCCATAGAATCTACGCTAAGAATCAAGTGGAAAAACACATCGCAGCATCAAACTTGCATCACTTTTTAAGCTTTTTATACAATCTGCAGCCAGCATGAGGATCAAGAACCTGTAAACACAAAGTAAATTCTTGTGAGCAGTTAAAAAAGTTAACAGCAATCCAAAATCTAGTATCTTACTGGATGCAAATTAGTGGGGTTTGGCAAGAAATTGAAGAGGGGAGAAAGTAGAAAAAGAAAGACAATGAGAAAATGCTGTTGCAGAACTCACATCGCAAAGGTTGAATCTTTTTGCAGTTTCACAAATCCAAGGGCACGCAGTGGGCAATGTATGATCCCTTGGGGGCGTCTAGGACAACAGGCTCCTGCCACAGAAGCGATCCCTGCAACCTTCCATCCGTCGTCTTCGATATCTCGATCCCAGCCCACTCGATCACCATCTCTTTCCTCCCGCTCGCCAAGTCCTTGCCTGTCCACAGAAGGCAGAGCAAACCGCCCAGGTTTGTCAACGTCGCGCCGCACAAGAAGGTGGGGAGCTCCTTCTCCACCCCCTCCACTCGCTTCCACTCGTCGGATTCCGGATCGTAGCCCCTGATTTTGCCGAGGAAGTCATAGGAGTAGAGTATCCCTCCCACCACCGTCGCCCTCCCCCTCCACCCGTCGTCCAGAACCGGAGGCACCGGACCCCACCTGGCCTCATCCGACGGCGCCGCCGGGTCGTACACCACGCCGCCCCGATCCGCCACTGCGAGGATCCTGCCCGCCAGGACAGCGCACCCGTGCATCCACTTCTCCCTGACGAGCATCGGACTGGGAACGACGGCCCATTTCCCTCCAGCGGCGGGGTCAAGGGACTCGGCCCAGGCGTCGGCCCAGGGTAGGCATCCGCCGATAGCGTAGATGCGGCCGCCGAGGGCGGCTGCCGCGGCGAACTCGCGAGCGGCGGACATGCGGGGGCCGGAGGACCACCTGCGAAGGCGGGCGTCGAAGATCTGGACAGCGAAGGAGGGAACTTCAGCGACGGATCCGCCGAGGAGGAAGAGGGAAGCGCCGAGGGAGGCGCAGGCGGAACCGATGGCGGGGAGGGGCGGTGCGGGGAGGCGGAGAGGGGGCGGCGACTTCTTCCTCGAGCCGCTGAATTGGAGGAGGGGATCGAGGAGAAACCAGGACTGGTCGGTGGGCGAGCGGAGGTTGAGGGCGAGAGCTGGGGGGTCGGGGAGTGATAGTTGGGAGCGGGCGGCGCAGAAGATCGGGGAGCCGAGGAGGGAACGCCACGATCGCGATACGACAGCGAGAAACGGGTGATGGGAGCGGGGCACCTGGGCGATGCAACGCACCGCGACGTCGTCTGGGAGGCCAGGGATCAGACCACCCGCCCCGGCGGCGGAGGGGCGGGCCATTCTCACCGGCGGAGAACCGTAACGGCCGCGAGGAGGAGATAGACGCCGAGGAAGTCAGGATGGGTAGGGTTCCGAGCTGGAATGGATCAGAAAGAGGCGTCGGTGAGACGCCGATCTCGCAACGACATGGGGCACGACCTCATGTCACGACAGAGGCGACGACTCCGGAAGCGAAACGACAACAATGGATTGATTACTAAAACAAGGTGTTAACAGATTTTTCTTTTTCTTTTCTAAAATTAACAAATAAAAAACCGGTAAATGAATAGAACTAAATCTTTTTTTCCCAATTACAGAAATTGTAGCCATATGCAAGTCTAAACAAGCACGTGAAAGCTCACTTCTGCACTTCAATTTACTAAATCAACATATTATTATTATTATTATTATTTTATCAAAAAATTTTAAATCAAGATCTTAGTCAGTCCGTATGAGGTAACGGATAATTCGGAGAACGACCCAACGGGTGCCGCCAGATATGCGCGGCGGGCCCCACAGCAACCTCCACTCGCTCGTGGCTTCGTCAACTCTCCCACACTCCCACGTCCACCCGCACCCACGCCCACCCCCCGCCTCTGCTTTATCAGCTCCGAAGATGTTCGACTTGAGCTCGTTGGGCGACTCCCTACTTCTCCTCCGTGAGAGTATCGGTGCAGGAAACGCCAAATCGGACGGTGGTGGGACGTGGATGGCGTCGAGATGTTGTACATGACGTCATCTAGCACTCGACGAATATGTCTTTGGTCGTGCTTCCTGAATGACAAGATACAGCGTATCCTCTCGGCTCGTTTCAAGCGTGCTGGGATAAAGAAAAGCGAAGCGGCGAAGAGGGATACAGCTAAGCGCTCGCCGTCTGGATCTCCAGCTTCCCTGGCTCCTCGCTGCCTGTGGCACTTCGATCTCGGAGCTGACTGCTTCCGCCGACTGCCGCTTTCGTCTCCAGTCGCCGGACGCGGTGCTTGCGAGGAATGGTGGGGCGTTCCGGTTCGGATCCTTCTATCTGGGGCTGTTTTAGCTGCAGCTGGGGGTGGATTTCCGGTGCCGGTTTCTGTAGGAGGGCGCCGAATCTTCCTCTGAGTGAAATGGCGCGGGTGGAATGGATGATATGGCTCCGGGGGTTCATCTGGCTTGTCCTCGTGTTCGATCCCTTCTCTAGGGTTCTCTCCAACATGGAAGGTACAGAGCGATCTTTCCTTTTATTCTGGCGCCGATGCTGGTGCTGTGAAACACATAGCTTCTTTAGTTCTACCACAGTTTTTGCCGTGCGCCTGATTTGAGTCGAGTGATTGGGATGTGGGCATTATTGTCATAAATTTCCAAGCTTTGTTTTTTTCCCCGCACTTCTTGTTCTCGCCCAAGTCTTTACGATTGGAACATGCTAGAAGGTTTAGTTGCTCGGCATGGTCTGCTGGATTTGGAAAGGGACGCAAATCGTAGGCCGGATCCAAACATGGCTGCTCTTCTTATCCATGTGGATCATTGGCTTTCCTAATTTTGGATTTGGTTGACTTATTTGGCACTCTAATTCTGGCACAACTATTTTTTAAGACTATTCAGCCAATTACTAGGATATCGATAGTAAGATTTGTAAGTTAATCTCGATTGAGTTATTTTTGGTCAAATATGGAATGCTTTTGTGAAAGAATTTCTTTATTCTTTGCAATTTGGTCAAACTTTCTATTAATTTTATATAGTAACGTCGTCTTCTAGAGAAAGTTGGACATTATGATATCTTTTGTTACTTCCCGAATTGGTGAATTTACAGTATCAAATTTTTAGTTAACGTATGATTTGAGAGTGATCTGTTATCCTAGATTATATGATTTGGTCAATTATCAGCGAAGCTAAAGGGATAAAATTGTGGTTATTTTGAGAGAAATTTCCCTTTTTTAGTGATTTTCATCAATTATACGTGTTATTGTATATTACATGAATTTTTATGTTAAAGTTACTGTAAGGTTAAAATTCCTGATAAGGAAATTATAAATGCATCAATCACATAGCATGGTTGGGTGGTTTCAGATGACTGTAGTTAAATCCTTTGTCAAATTCAGTGTCAGTTCTCTTCCTTTCTGAAATTTCTTTTCCACCTAGACCACTTATATATCCTTCATGTGTTTCATGCTTGTATAATGTGCGCAGGTGATGCTTTGCACTACCTGAAGGCAAACTTAAATGACCCTAATAATGTGCTACAGAGCTGGGACCCAACCCTGGTTAATCCATGCACGTGGTTTCATGTTACATGCAATAATGACAATAGTGTTATCAGAGTGTAAGTGAACTCACCTCTCTTTGCATGTATTGTTATGGAAATCGATTGATTGACCATCTTTAGTTGTTTGTAGTGATCTTGGAAATGCGCAACTATCTGGTACTTTGGTTCCCCAGCTTGGTCAATTGAAAAATCTGCAATATTTGTAAGTTCTGTGCTATATGCTCTGGATTACATGATTTTTTTTTTGAGACATCAAATTTGATAATTGACGAGTCTCAACTTTGATATACATTTCTGACGCTTTCACAAAATTTATGACCTGAACTACTGAAATCTTTTCTTATACTTGTCTTATCACTGTCCTGTTCAAATAGTTTTCTGCCATGCATATAGTTTCCGTTTAAATAGAATCTTATTGGTTATTGCTGTGTGTTTCAACTATGAATTATGGCTATTGCAGAATTTAGAATTCCACCTTTATATTTTGTTATTCCACGAAAATTTAGAACCTGAATTACCAAATTCTTATGTTATACTTGTTTTATCCCTAGCTTGCTCAAATAGTTATCTGTCACACTTATCCTTTCCTTTCAAATAGAGTTTTATTGGTTATTGAAATGTGTGCCAACTATGAATTGTGACTATAATTGATGAAATTAGAACTGTACCTTTTTATTTTGTTGTCATACTATGAATTGTGACTATAATTGCTGAAATTAGAACTGTATTTATATTTTGTTGTCATTAAAATTA
Organism: Curcuma caesia; assembly: GCA_037834155.1. Classification (NCBI taxonomy): domain Eukaryota; kingdom Viridiplantae; phylum Streptophyta; class Magnoliopsida; order Zingiberales; family Zingiberaceae; genus Curcuma; species Curcuma caesia. The sequence continues at coordinate 10,984 of JBBMKF010396486.1, forward strand.
GATAGAATTTTATTGGATATTGAAATGTGTTTCAACAATGAATTATGACTATAATTGCAGAAATTAGAATTGTACCTTTATATATTGTTGTCATTAAAATTATTTATTCTTTGAACGGCAGAGAACTTTATAGTAACAACATTAGTGGGATGATTCCTAGTGACCTTGGCAATCTGACAAACTTGGTCAGTTTGGATCTCTACCTGAACAGCTTCGCTGGCGAAATTCCAGATTCATTAGGGAAGCTAACAAAGCTGCGTTTCCTGTATGACTATATTCTTCCCTGACTATGATCATTTAGTTTTTGAATAAGTGATGTAAGGAATGCTTTGCTATAGTTTATATTATATTGCATTGCTATATTAGTTTGTCAGGTTACTTTTTGAAAGCTTTACAAAATTTGAGAACTGGCGATCCCTTCTTAACAATGGTTTTCATGTGGGCATCATTGCAACACAATATTGCTAATGGAGGATAATCTCAGCACGGCTGTGCTTGACATGTCTCCCATATGAGCCATCTCCAACAATTTCACTTTGGTACACCAGTACATTCCAAGTCTAGAAACTAAGTTGCCTCATTTAATCTGCTCAGAAGTGTAGTTGATCATTTGTAAATGTGTCTCTATTGGTCTTTGTATTGTTGGAGTTGAGCCTGGTTGTTGATTGATGCATTATACTGTTATTCAAGGGGTGATCTTACCTGTGATCTCGCCCAGGTGCAAGGGGCAGCACTACCCTGCTAAGAGTGTAGGAGCTTACCCTCAATCAGAAAGGATTGCATCCGAAGCCTTTGACCAGACTGTTTTTTCCTACCACCCAAGTTGATATCTTATTATGCAACCCATCGTGTCTTTGACCCAAGCAGTTTCTCCACAAATTGACCTGATGCTATACCGATTTAGCCTCAGTTATGTATGTGTTTTCAACATGAAGGTCGAAATTCCAATAAATATTAATCTGGTTTTTCTCATGATCCTCGACTGAGGTATATCTAAATACCTAGACCCTTTGCTCTGTAGGAGGGACAAATCATCTTTGGATGTGAGGTAATGTGTTGATGGACCACATAGTTCTTTCAGTGTGGTTGTGGACATTGGAATTCTCCTGGACCACATAAAATATGTATTATGTCGATTTTACTTCTTTTTTGTGCTTTTTTTTCTTTGTGTATTTTTTGTTTCTCATTTATCACAACAATTTGGAGGGTGTTTTACTTCTAACACTTCTCATTGTGTTGAATTAGCTAAAAGGGCATGATTTATGGTTTTATTTCAGTAGAAGGGAATTTCTATTAAGAGTTGTGGTTTCTCCCCTATGATTGGCATATTTATGTACATTTTTAAGCATCTTCTTAAATATTTGAATTATTCTTATTTTTAAAATTTCTGTGAAGGATAGCCGGCTTAACAATAACAGTTTGTCTGGTCCTATTCCCAAGGCTTTGACTAATATTACTGCTCTCCAAGTTCTGTAAGTTGTGGAATCTGAACTTATGTAATATGTTAACCTGTGTAAACTATTTGCTATTATATGATTTTGACTATGTTTTAACGCTCAGGGATTTATCAAATAACAATTTGTCAGGAGAAGTTCCATCAACTGGGTCTTTCTCTCTATTCACTCCAATCAGGTGTTTGTCATTCCAATGAAAAAGATTGTCGATTCATTAATGGCTATATGATTTGCTAATTGTATGTTTTCACCTAATTGTATGTTTTCACCTACTTGCTATGCAGTTTTGCCAACAACCCTCTTTTATGTGGTCCTGGTACAACGAAGGCTTGTCCCGGTGCTCCTCCTTTATCTCCACCACCCCCATTTGTTCCTCCAACTCCACCTTCATCTCAAGGTAGAATGTGGTGGTTCTTACAAGAGGCCATTTTGAATTTTTATGGTGATTTGACTTTACATATTCAGGTGAACTTGATATATATTTTCAGCTGTGATTGTTACAATGCATTCAAAGTTCCTTCCCCTTCTTCCTTTCTCTTTCTCCATCAATTATGTTGCAGTATTCAGCATGGTCGGCAAACTCAGCCAATCTCAGTCCTGATCGGCTGAGTTGAATTGCAATCTGTAGAGTCCGATCTGATTTTCCCATATTTCTGGGGCGTCTCAACTTAATCCTAGGAAAAAGAATGAAGAAAATAGACTAAAATCCTTAAAAACCTAAAATTGATCTGAAATTGGCGAAAGTTGTACAAGGGAGTGGTGATGGTATCTTGGAGGAAAGGTGAAGGAGTGAGATAGTGAGAGATATTAGGGCTTGTAAGCATACTAAATATAAAATGTTTTAATAAATACATAATAATGCAATTAGCTAACATTTCTATTATTAACTTTGCCTAATTAGTATTATATAATTAATTATTATTATTACTTAAAAATAGTGCTTGTTTTCTAAATTTTTTCTAATATTTTGAAATTATTATCAATAATTTAGTATCATATCTTGATATTAAAATAATTTAGTATTTATTTTAACTATAAAAATTGATGAACTTAATTAAAATAATAGTTTCGATACTAATTGATAATAATTAATACATTTTTATTTGATATTTATTTTTATTTAAAAAATGTTATTCATGGACGGAATTACAATAATACTTATTAGTATTTTTGATGTTAATTAACAAATATATCTGTATTAATGATCATTGTTAATATTTAACTATCAATAATAACTTACTATTAAAATGTCCTTAGAACAATCCAGAGAGTAGTTATTTTTCTGTTTAATAAATAAATAATATCAGTTAATTATCAATTAATATTCTGAACATTACAATATGGTATAAAAAATATTGATAATTTATATGAGAAAAATATACAATAAAATTCTGGTTGTTTTTTGAATACACTTTGTTATTCGTCATTAAATAAATTTATTTTCTTCTTTTCATATTTATTTTATTGTTTATTTTTTCTCTCTTTAATTCTGATGCTACTGGTCCAATCGATCTGACATGGTTAATACCTAGGGTTTTGGAACATTAATACTATCTGATATTGTCAACCATGTGTTTGAGTTGAATTTACCCTGCTTAGAATAATGTGGATAGTATCATCATGTTGCTTTCTTTGATAATTTATCTAATTCATGCTACTTATAGGGTGACATATTTGTTGTTTGAAGGTGATTGCTTTGTTTTCAACC
>JBBMKF010396596.1:0-14145 GCA_037834155.1 Curcuma caesia
TACATTTATTTATTGTTATTAATTCTTAGCGGTGTAATGAGGATTTTCATTTAGGAGCAATTCAATAAAGGAGTAGTTAGTGTATAAAATTTCCATCACGACCTTAAAAAACAATTATAATTCTATTATAAATATATCAAACGATATCGATGTTTCGTTAGTTAAATTATTTTTTTAATAAATTTGTTAATCTCTATCACCTTAAAGAATTAATTGTTATTTTACAGGTTAAAAATAAACTTATCAAATTGATTTTCAACTTATATTAACTTTATTGGAAAAAATCAAATAGATAAAATTAGGCAACTGAAATAAAATTTTTTATTATAAATAGAGAATAAATTTGATAGATCCAGATAAGTTATTCATAATAAAAATTTTGTGTTTATCTTGGCATTCAATTTTTAAAGTTGTAAATCTATTACTTTATAGACAATTTTAATACTTCTAAAATTTAAAATTTTAAATTTTAGAAGTTGAAAATAAATTTAAAATTAAATTTTTTTACCTTAGCTCTTGATTCCAATTGAAATAACGATCTATCATTCTTCAAAACTATTTTCTTTAACATCTATTCAGGAATACAAGACAACTTAATTGATCAATCGGAGTTTAAAATTTTTTATTATAAATCTCAAAAAAAAATTGAATCAATCCAAAAGTGAATTGGGGTTCTATTTTCATTCACTGTGTACTATAATCCCTGAAATTGTACTATAGGTACTGATATTAGTCTAAGGTTTCTCAAATTATAATTTTTGACGATAGAAATTCACAGTGATTATAAAAAATATATTGACAAACTCTGATGAAAAAAAGATAATCAATGAGTTAGTTTTGAGTCGTGCTATTCTCTTGTAAAAATGATACTAATGAATAGTTTAGGTGAAGAATTTTTAGAGAGTTTAAGATTATTTTAGAAAAGAAGCGATGAAAAAATATAGATATCACACGTATTTTATTTTATAATTAGTATTAATTTTATATTATTTTAAAAAAATAAGGGCGATGGCACCTTCTGTCTCCACAGTGTTGATATGTATGTGCATCACAGTTTGATGAGATAGTAGTACATGTTTATTGTTAAACAAAGAGTTGAGTTGGATTAGTTTTATTGAAACTGGGGTCCGATCAAATATATTTAGCAAAATAGATTAAATTCTTAGCAATAAATTTGCTTTTTTATTTGACAAATGGCGCCATTAACAGCCCAGCTATAAAGGTGGATCGCTCATCTTTAAAGTGAAATTTAGACACCTAAATTATTAAAAAATAATTAATAATTGAAATAAAAAAATATTAGAGTTGTCAATTTAGATTGGGATTATCATATTGATCTGCTTCCTTGAATAATTTAAATAAATTGATTTAAAATTTAATCAAATATTTAAAGATGAGTCAAGATGGATTAGTCTACGTAGATCGCGAGTTCAGATTTATGGTAGACTCTATGGCATGTGAATTAAGAAGAAGTTTTTTTAAAAATTTAAAATAAAAATAAAAAATTTAATCAAATTATGATTCATCTATCTAATCTGTAATTCAATTTTAAAATTTTCAATCTTTTTAATTTTTATCTGGGGACGGGCTAAGCTACGATTTCTATATCCGTCGGGATGGCGGGCTGGCCGGTCAGACCCGTATTTTTTGACCGGTCACTAACGGGGTTTGGTTCAGAGATCGTGTTCGTCTTCAACCCCGTCTTGGCCTCCCCTCTCTCCCTCACTCCTCATCTTTGGCTGCCCTAAATCATTCGCCATGGAGTCCCCTGAGCTGCACGGCGACTCCTCTCCCGAAGATCCCCCTCGGCGATCACAGCGCCCTCGATCTCCGATTATTGGTAACACTAATTATCTCCCCCTTCACGCTCACGATTTCTCGATCGCTTGTTTTTCACCTCATGGTTAATTGTTGAATGTCTTCGTTTGATTTGGAATTGTAAGCTGCTGGATTATTGTCGCAGGGCGATGACTTGGTTTATTATTGATTTGCGTAGCTTTTTCCGAAGTCTGGTCTTAGCATGGTTCGAAGTCTGTTTGGTGCAGATAGCAATATAGTATCGTTGTACTGACTAGATGAATCATGTAGATGGTAGTCTGGTACATCCGAAAAAGAACAGTTGATACTGAATTTAGAACCATGTGCCCTGGATCAATCTGCTGTGCTCTAGTTTGCCTTGTTTGTAGGATTGTTATTTTCTAGTTCAACTGAAAAACAAAAATTATAGCCAACAAACTGTCATTCCGCAAGGGTAAGTAAATTCCTTTGATATATTTATTGTTTGTCTATCATCAAACAAGAGATAGCTTCTAAACGTCACGTCTTTTTACTACCCTGAGAAAAAAAGTATGAAATGCAATTTGTATAATTCTACATTTCTTATTGTGTCCTTTTCTTTCTGTAACTTGTCATGAGTTTCAACTCTACTGAATAACTTTCGCATTTTTCTAGAATTTTGAACTTCACAACTTAAGATGTGTTATGTGTTTTGTTGGTTAAATCCCTATGCACCTGTTCAAAATGCAAACTTTTCAGATGATAAGGAAAAGCATACACACGTGAGACTTCTTGTGTCGAATGCTATGGCTGGGAGCATCATTGGCAAGGGTGGATCAACAATTAATGACTTCCAGTCACAATCTGCTGCCCGTATTCAGCTATCCCGTAATCATGAGATCTTTCCAGGAACATCAGATAGAATAATATTGATTTCTGGAACATTTGATGAAGTTCTGAAGGCTACGGAACTAATACTAGAGAAAATACTGAGTGAGGTATGGATACTTATTTGTTATTGTATTAATAAAAATTTCATTCTAAGTTTTCATTGTCGAATATACAGGTAGAAGATGGTAATGATGTTGAAGGAAGAACAAAAGTCAAACTCATTGTTCCTAACAGCTCATGCGGTGCTATTATTGGGAAAGGAGGGTCAACTATAAAGTATAGTCTGCTAGCATATTTTTAATTCTTCAGCGATGTGGTACATTGTGATTCTTGAAAATTAGGAACTCTTTCACATGATTACTTATTTTCATTAGATTTGAATCTCCTGAATTTAGAGACAGCCATGTCCAGAAAATTAGACCAAATTACCAGAGCCTCATCCTTGAACAATTAATCAATAATGGCCAGACTTATTGGCATAATGTTCTAGTTGGACCTGTATGTTTTGTATCAACAAGTACAGAGTATGTTGAAGGTCCAGAAGTGACTATTCAGTTATTTTCCTTTGCTTTTTGGAAACACAAATGATTATGTATTAATATAAACTATTTTCTTGGTCTTGGTACCGACAAGAAATTTCACACGATGACCTTGCCTTCTATCTTCATCATTAACATTGCTGATCACTCCATTTTTGCAGGTCTTTTATTGAGGAATCCCGAGCTGGGATTAAGATATCACCTCAGGATGACAACTCTGGCCTAAATGATAGGCTGGTTACCTTGACAGGATCTTTTGAGGAGCAAATGCATGCTATCTTTCTGATATTGTCAAAATTAATTGAAGATCCTCACTATCCAGAAAAAGTAAATTCACCTTTTACATATTCAGGTGCATGTCCAATATATTTCTGGTGATTATTTAGTTCTTCTAAACCACTGGTTACTCTCTATATTGCATGAGATGCTTTGTTTTCTAAATGTTGACTTTAGTATAATACGTTTATACTAATTTTCTGCAAAAGGTTTCGATCATTCGTGATTTTTATTTCTTTCCTAGAATCTTTTTTCCATCCTTTTTACATTTCCAAGCATCCGAGGATCGAGGAGAGAGGATTGTTGTACATTAGTTGGTGTAGTATTCTTGTTGCTTATCACTAGGTTACCTCATTCAAAATATGTGCAGACTCTTATATGATTGATCAAATGTTGTGCGATAAGTCTCTTGTGAACCATTTGTTCAATGTTAAGATGGTCTGAAACTTGTTCTGAACCTTCGTCAAGAGTCCCACATTTATTGAGTAACTATTAGTTTTAGTTGCTTCTTTTACGCATGCCAACTTGTTGGCAGTTCTCTTAAACTTTCTTCTACATTTAAGGCTACTACTCATCTTTGGAAAATTTTATCTGATTAATATTTCTTGTGAGTGAATTGGTTCCTGAAGATTATGATTTTCATTTTGCATGACCTACAGAATTGTTTTGGTAGGGTTCAAGAGGGCATGTGCATGGGTTTACCTTGGTTTATAGGTCATCATTAGTTTCTTCTTAAATGGGCTAATGGATTTGTTCAGTTAATTATGATTAATGGGAAGAGTTCTACCTCATTGTGGTGTGATGGAACTGCATGAATAAAAATAAATTTCTCTCTGTCTGCCGCATTCTCATCTTATTGGTTAGGTCCTTGTCCTTCTCATGCTCGGCTACGAAAATTATCCTGTCAACTCAAAGCTACACTCTGCTAGAGGAAGTATCACCTGAAGCAACCTTATCGCCATGATGCTGGAAATGTCAGTGAAACTACAATGTGGCATCCCCACTCAATGCACATAAGCTGCATCTATAATGTGTCGATGCTGTCTTTTTTTATATCCATTTTGTCCTTTCTCATGGCTTGATCAGCCTGAGAAACTTTTTTTTGTCAGCGTTATCTGACTATCTTTTGTAGTAAAAGTAGCTGTTAAACTGCCATGTTTGCTTTTTATTTGGAGGTGTTGATTTTCCAGGCCTTCCTGGTAATCCTCTTGGATATATGATTCCTTCTGCTGCTGCTGCATACAATCATGTGAATTATGGAATAAATGGTGTTGGAGGAAAATATCCAAATAACAAGGTTAGAACACTATTGATGCATATATCAATTTTTGATAAAACAAATTGGTTCTGATTCAGAGACACCTCTTCTTTTTATCTACTTTATATGAAGGAATAATTTTCATTATTCGGAATGCCATTTGATTATGTGCTGAAGATTGTTAAAGGTAAAATGATTGTGCTAGTTCATGACAACTATTCTGTCATGAGCATGGTCGCAAACTTTATAATCATGTTATTCCATGATAGAGAATACATGTCAGTAATGCTATGCCAAGATTATTTTCCATTCAATGCCTTAGTGTAAACCATCTTGGTAATTCTAGGCTTTGTGCACTCACGTGCCCTCCTGTATAATGGGCCTACCAGCACGAGCATGTTCACAGGAAGACAGTCATCCTTTAGTGCAACTTCTCCATGTTTCTTTTGTTTTTTCAAAATCATAAATCTAACATTTCCAGAAAGTAAGAACAATACCTATTAGGATAATTCCTGCACTGGTCTGTTGGTTCAATATGTTTTGGATAAATATATGTTTATATACTGAATTGGTGGTACACTTAATAGCTTATGTTAAACAATGTTTTATAGATGCTGGAAAAATGCTGATCGAACCACTTTGACCATGTTATATTCTCATGATAACAAAGAAAATTAATCAGGAAATTTACATTTTTTGCGCTTGATAGCCCATATATGAACTAGCAAATTGACAAAAGAGTAATGCTTGGATCCAGCTATAGCATTCTGCAAATATGACCTAAAGAATAAATTTAAATTCTTTCTTTTTCCTGTTTTGATATTCATGGATCATTCAGCATGAAAGACAAAAAATCTTAATTGATTTTATCTTAGTGCGGCCAATTGCTTTGCTTGAACTTGAGTTGACAAGGGAATGAACTGATTATTTTAACCCATTGAGTGGATTTATTGTTTAGAACACTCATCTGATGAACTGGTTGATATTGTATATTTGGATCTTGATAGGACAAGGTACGGATTAGCATTCTTATTTATTCTCCAATATATTATGCATCCTTACAGCTTATTGTTTTACTTTCTGAATGTATTGTCACACAAGTGTCCTATCATATGATGCATGATTATGATCGGCATGTGATAGCTTAAATTCTGAGTGGATCCTACTAAGAATCCTAACTCTTTCGGCAGGGTATGGCATCTCCTGCAATTCTAGCAAGGACTTCTGGTGGGACAAAAGAAAGCTTGAAAAATTCAGTCACAATTGGTGTTGCAGATGAGCATATTGGAGCTGTTGTTGGACGAGCAGGGAAGAACATAACAGAGATAAGTCAGGTCCGTAGAAAAATTGGAAATTATTCCCATCTGTTTCCTTTCATCTTAAATGGATAGAAAGCGTATTAAATATTATCTGTTATGTTAAACTATCTGCGAGTCAACTAAGGGAATTGTTTGCTAATCCCATTTAAGTCAAAAGAAAAGGTGTATTGCTCTTCGGTTTTATCTAGTAGTTTCTGTTGATGCTGATGTTGTAACAGGTTAAGATTCGATGCCGAAATGATTTTTGTTTTTCTTCACATTGTATTCTGAATTGCAGGTTAGTGGAGCTAGGATCAAGATTTCAGATAGAGGCGATTTCATTGCTGGCACTTCAGAGAGGCAAGGAAGCTCTTTGAACTTTTTTTAGTGCAATTTACTGCATGTGATATGTTTTATTTCTTTATTTTTGATTCGGGTGCAAAGAAATATGTATAGGAAAGTAACAATTACGGGATCACCAGAAGCAATCCGTGTGGCAGAGGCTATGATTATGCAAAAGGTATCAGCCAATTCAGAAACATGATTTTGGTTGCTCAATGTCGCGGAGTATCCAGATAGCCGTAGCTGCTTCCATGCGAGATAATATAACTCAGAATACTGGATATTGTTAGGAGATCAGATATTGGAAAACGTACATTCCTCGCAATACAAATGAAGAAAAAATATATATATTTTTCTTGTACTAGAGGTGAGATTTTTTGTTGCAACATCATTAGATGGAGAATAGCTGTTGTATTTTCAAGAATCTCTTATTTTTAAGAATCCTTCCAGTTTGTCTAGTCTTCCATTAATTCACCATTAAACCATTAAAACTTGAAGAGAATCTGCTTCGACCACTTAAAATTTTGCGTTAGTCACTATCCTCAACTGATCCGTCATCTGAATTTCCATGTCCATGCTCATGATAGTTTTTCTTCTGAAAAAGATGGTGGGCTGCCGATGGCGCTCTTTAGTAAGTGTTCGTCTTAACTTGACCTTGACTTTCCACTCTGAAAAGAATTCATTGGTTGATTTATTTCATGTGATAGCAAAATTCTATGAACACTAGTGTCTCATAATATATTCCACAATATTGAAATTATTAAATTGTAGGCGGTGTAATAATACTAAAATTTCGGTAAATATTTTGCAGAAAATATAAAATTATAAGGTAAAATGAAATTTTAAAAATTTTCTTTATAAAATTGATGAAGGACTCCCGGTTATATTATAACTGATCAATTATGATCCAATTGCTTCATATTTGCTATAAAAAAAATTTCGAATCTGATTTGTTCAAGACAAATGGTAGAATCGCCACTTATCAAAATTCAACGATTAATTTGATTTTTGTTTGTTTCCATTTTTTCCACCGTGAATAATCAAAACCTATTTATTTAATTATTTTTAACAAACTAAAAAGTCAACGGCACGCCGATCGATTGCGATGTGGCACAACCACAGCGCGCCTGCCCCTCACCCACCGGAACCGACGCTCCCAAACTTGGCGACCGCATGACTTCTTTCCTTCATGTTCGTTCACCGATCGATCAAATTTCTTGGTGCCATCGAGGTAAGTCAGCTTCTTTTTCTCTTTGGGAAATTGTTCTTGATGTAGAAATGTTTTGTGAGTACAGTTATTTACAAACTCTCACCGTCAATGTTCGCTTTCTTGCAATCCTTTTTCCCCATAATTTGTTTCTTGAACTTTTACCTTATCTACTACAATGAACTCTGAATCATTAATTTTTATGCGCTGCTGAGAATAATGGCTGGTTAAGTGTTGCATCAGTTATTGACGGCAAAGTTTAAATCTGAAATGGACATTAATCCATGTCTAATGATGGGATCAGATTGGTCAAATAGTTGGAACAAACACGCTTGTTCCTCATCTTGTTGTTCTTATCTATACATTTTTCAGGGTTTGGGGTCTTAAGATCAAGTGCATCGTGGGCCCTGATTTCTGCCGATGCAATTGTCTGGAATCATCTTTTTAACTTTTATCCTTTCCTTTGAGCTGCAAATGTTCCTAGCTTGTTCTCGAAGTGTTTGAAACTTTACTCTTTTCAGTTACGTTTTTCTTTCAGTTTGTTATGACAAATTTCCCAGCCTTCGCAATTTAATACTATCTGTTAGTATAATTTGATCCGAGTTCAATCTGCCGATTTGAGTTAGGACTTCAAAGGTTATGTACATGCTTTCTCTGTTAGGTTTTGTTGTTTCTCCTTTCTCTCGTTTGAAACTCCTTAAACGACAAAAGTAGGACCATCGTTTATTGTTTGAGTGATGACGCGGTTTCTGATCCTGTGTTGTCTCCATCTTTGCCAAATTTCGTAAGCTATTCATCTAAAACCTAATTGTCGCTAGCATGTAGCTTTCCCTGGTTATTTCTGTTTCAAAAAGCCAAGCAAAAATCAATGGTTCTTGCTGTTTTTGCTCACTACTTACCTATTTGGTTTGCTCTTTTCTGGATGTTTATTTATAATATGCGTGTGATATTTGGTAATTTGATAATAATTAAAGGGATTGATTAACAGATATTGTAGGTTTATGTAGTTTACATGGAGTGTATAGGTTTAGTTATAGTTTAGAATTATGACAAACAATGCCCTTAGAAGTTCAGATATCTTGTCTTATGCTTAGGTGGGAGTGAGCATCTATAACACGGAACTGATAGACTCACATGACACAATCTGAACTGAACAATCGATTTTGCCAAATGACTTTTTCATAACCACCCTGGAAAGTTGAGCTCGTGAACACAGCAAGATCGGTCACTTGGTATACATGTGTGTTCAATGATGTTGATGAATAACAAAGCAGTCATATGATCAGATAAATGTGGCAAAGTTTAGTAGCTAAATTATATGTTTGAAAGCATGTAATTGTCCATTTAGATTCCATTGATCTTGTAGATTTAAGAATTCTAAAAAATGAAGGGTTGATAGCTGTTTTTATTTTTCTGAAATAGATTGATTCTTAAACATGAAGCATATAGATTCCATCCCTAATACTTCTTTGCTCAACTTCTGTCTTTTTCCTGTCTTGTAGGGTACTTTGAAAGTGTGTTTGACACTGTCAATTAGATAGGCAATGGCAAACGAGTCACCACAGGAGCCCTTGCTCCCCGGGTTACTAAATCCTCCTAAGCAGCCAAAAAAGAAGAGCATGGTGCAGAGGAAAAAATTCTTTCGTAGTAGAAGTGCCCCGTCGATAGACCGCTCGTTGGTACCTATGGATGTAGTTCATGACAAATTTCGTGGTTCACAGTTAATATCAGATTATTTTTGTCCGAGTCTTAAGAAAGTTGCTCTTTTCTTGGTCATCTACCTTGGCGCAGGTGTTCTTTGCTTTTATCTTGTGAAGGATCAACTTTCCGGGAAGAAAACAAATGGAGTGCTTGATGCTGTATATTTCTCCATTGTGACAATGACCACAGTTGGTTATGGTGATCTGGTTCCAAACAGCACTGCTACTAAACTTCTGGCCTGTGCATTTGTGTTCGCAGGCATGGCATTAGTCGGTATGTTGTTGAGTAGAGCTGCTGACTATCTCGTCGAAAAGCAAGAAGTTCTTCTATACAAGGCCTTGCATATTCGTGAAAAGGATGGTGAAGCACACATGATGAAACAGATTGAAACAAACAAATTGAAGTATAAATTCTACACCACTGCAGTGTCTCTCGTGCTACTGGTCTTCATTGGCACTGTGTTTCTGTGGAAAGTTGAGAAACTAAATCTTGTCGACGCCTTCTACTGTGTTTGCTCTACGATCACGACACTAGGATATGGAGACAAGAGCTTCTCTACTGCAGAAGGTCGAGTTTTTGCCATTTTTTGGATCGTTACCAGTACTATATGTGTGGCTCAGTTCTTTCTGTATCTTGCCGAGATATATTCTGAGCGGCGCCAGAAAAGGCTAGCGAAATGGGTCCTAACCAGGAGGATGACATATGTGGATCTTGAAGCAGCAGATTTAGATGAAGATGGAGCTGTGGGGTAAGCAATGCATCTAATCCTCTCTCACTGTAGAGATTGTTTGAAAGATCATCGGTTCGGTCTAAACCATTTTCTGAAATGGTTGCAGTGCAGCAGAGTTCATAATTTATAAGCTGAAGGAGATGGGGAAGATCAGTGAGCAGGATATCGCACTCGTGATGGAGGAATTTGAGGATCTAGATGTCGACCACTCGGGTACATTAACAACAAGTGATCTTGCTGTTGCTCAATGTGATCAATAGAGAAGCTTATCAAGTTACACCACAATGATGTGCGATATATGGCTTCACAAATGATGCAGAGATCGATCTACTTTATCAATTTGGCCTTGAGCTCCTGTGGAAATGGCATCCTTGTGGGTTGAATAATCTTAACTTGTTTGTCCTTCCGAATGTCATTTGGTTCGATATCGAATTGGTCAGTTCAGCGAAAGTAACTAAAGAATAGGCAGTTATTGCAGTTCTTCCAGTCGAAGAACTCTCGGCTGCTTACATCCGTATCCATAACTTTTGAACGTGTATAAAATATTTTAAATTTATCTAATAGATACGAATTAGAAAAAGGTCATTTATCTACCATGATAGCTTGATGGACATTATGAATTCTGCCAAAAATGGACTGGACATTGACATGGATATTAGAAACGGATTTCAAGGTGCATGAGGTGAGGTTTTGTCTCCACCACGGCCAATTATCACTATTTTTGCATCATGGTTCGTTGTTCCTCGAGATATGTACACATGGAACAACCCATTGCATGTAATGTTCATCATGTTTGGCAAAGTCCAGAGTTGAATGAAGCATGATAGGTGTTCCTCGACATACGCATTTTTGCAAACACCTCATATGCATTATAATTGAAAGATAAGTAAAGTACGCCACCTTGGGACCAGCCCCGTCTGCATGGATGTTCGACGACCATGACAAGATTTCGATAAACAGACAAGTTTTCTCCATCTTTTTAAATCTTTATTTAAATTTTTCGCAGGGTGGATGCTTAAATTTCAAAGCGTCATTATGAGCCAAATGGCAGGAACAGGGTCCTTGTAGCCACATTGAAGGCACATGGTGGGTATTATTTCGGAGCTCAAGATTGGCATGTGCGAGGCACGATCATCAAAAGGTGAGGGGAGCAGTCCTGTTACATCACCGACTTGCTGTTCTTGTGTCACCTCACAGCCAATCCACAAGCTGTCCTTCACAACTACTTCGATCTTAATGGAATTGATTTCTTCTCCCGTTTGCGATGCATTCCAGTTCGCTTTTAGTTAGGAGTGTAATCGAATCCTGATCTTTCCAACGCAAAGTTTAATTCTGTCTTCCTAATGAGTAAATATAATAAATTATCAGAAAAGCGTTCGATGAAAGGAAAGATAAATGATATAGTTTTATAAGTAATAGATTCATTTCATGTTTTATTTTTATTTATTTGTATCGTTTGCTTAGTCTATTAATATATTAGAAACGTCCAATTTAGACCATTTGTTGGACGCATGTGCTTCGATCAATTCATCCGATATGTTCATGGTTATCATAATTGATTGTTTGGCCAAATCAATCTACCTGACTCAATCAATCTTATCATCAAAATAGGCATAATAATTCGATTAATAATGTTAACCTAATTAGTGTGTCCTATTGGATTGACCAATTTGCTCAACCTATTTGATTTATACATAGTTTGTCCAACATGACCGATGAATTAATATGATTAGTTTTTCCAATTCTATGCTTTGATTCGCTCGATCTAACTACTCTAATCATGGCACCTAATTTGATCATCCTACGTGATCCAATCAATTTGCTTAGTTATTAGATTCGAATGGCCTGATTGATTTTCTCAACTCAAACTATTTAACTAACATATATTTTTTTATTGGCCTAGTTCACTGTTTTTATTATATTTTAGTATTAAAATAATAATTTTAATGAAGATAGAATGAATATTTTCGTCTTAAAATATGAAATAAATTAAAGGCAATAGGAAATCAAGCAATTTTCACCTTTTATTATCTACTAAATATTAGAATAAAATGATGGAGGAGCCTAAGCAACTCCCATCCTACTTCTCTAGCACGGACAGGGCCACGTTTTCCCAATCCGGGGTTTAGTCTGGGATGTCGATGACGTCGAAGAGGAGTTGCAGTTTGAATTTATAATAGAAATGTTCTGGTTAAATATGTGGATGATCAAGTCATCTACCGACAAACAGATTAATGTACACATTTTCCAAAAATAATAGCTGAAAAAAATAAAGAAATTTAAAAAATACTTAAAAAGACATCGAAAATGGATCCTGACAAACTACTCCAATATTCAAATTAGGATTTTGTATGAAAAAATAGATTAAAAACTTAAGAAAATTAAGATTTTATGTGTTCATACATGTGTCCAAGGATATGAGCAACCTTTTATAGAGCTGTCAAAATCTGTTTAAAATATATTTCAAAATACACATTCTAATTTAGAAAGGTTTTAAAACATGTGTTTCTATTCCGATATACTTGTTCCAATTGTCCATGTCTTCTGGAATATTTTCTTGGTCCTTTGAGAGAAATAATCTTAAGATTTTCTGATCTTGCGGGCAAATCAATTTCCTGGACTCAGCCGGAGACTCGGACAGAGTCAATGTAGGAGGTCGAAATCAAGGCTCCAGATCGAGTAGAGATAGAGATCGGAACCCGATATTAAGACCCGAGATCAGGATGTGAAGTTGAGATAAGGTTAACACATAGGGTCAAGCAGATGTCGAAGTCAGAGTCCGAGACCAAGTAAAGGTCGAAGTTGGGACCCGAGATCAAGATTTGAAGTTAAGATGAGATCGACACATAGGGTCGAGCAAATGCTGAGATTAGGACTTGAGATTGAGTAAAAGTCGAGGTCAGGATCCGAAATTGAGACTTAAAGTTGAGATGAGATTTGCCCATCAGGCCGAGCAGATGCTGAGGTCATAATCCGAAACCAAGTAGAGACCAATATCAAGATCCGAGGTTAAGCTCCAAGGCTGAAACTGTCAGTCAGCCATCCTTCAAATATTGTGTCATCCTCCTTGATTTCACTTAACAATCCTATTCCCTTCCAACTTTAAGGCCACCATATGACGTATCAAGGAGAAAAGAGAGGGAGAAGAAGGTAGTCGGGTTTTTTTTTTCCGACCAATCCGTTCGAGATCAATCCGAGGGTTAAAAAAGACAATCTTCATCGTCTTCCAATCTAAACAGATAGATAATTCTGGATTTGTCGACAGGATCACAATGATGAAATTAAAGAACAAAACGGAGGGGGGATCAACCTCGAATATGAATTGAGATGAGAAAAAAAAATTGCTCAAATTAAGAAAAGTACAGAATCTATTATTGGATCAATTCGGGCATCGAGTGGCTTGTCGGTTCCGTTGTGGCCACAAGTGACCACACACTTGGTCTACGTGTCAAGGTAGGTTTGGGTCAAGTTGCAACAAGATTGGAGGACAAATTAAGAAACGTTTTAATTTGCGCAATGCATCGCCATGCGACGCTGATCCAGAGATTTATTCGCCACATGGGCTGTCAACAATTAATGAAACGCATGAAAAATAAAAAATAGATATATAGGTAAAAATCATGATGATATTTTTTTATTTTTAAACCGTAAAGAACGTTCCATATTTATTTTTAATAAAAAAACATCTATCTCATATTTTACTTAAATACTTTTTAATTTTATATAATATTATTATCTTCTATCTAAATTTTAAATTAGTCAAATATATTATAATAAATACAATTTTATAACTATTATAATATGAATAAAAATTTAAAAATTCATGTGATAGCAACATGAATTTAATCTTGGATTCAGATTGATTTAGATAAGAGATAAACTTCACTTTTGCTTTAGAGTTCATCAATATTTTTCATTATAATTTTAAAATATCATGGATTACCATTTTTAAATCCTATAGAATAAAATCATTAAAATAAAAAAAAACCTGCATTTGTTTTTTTATTATTATCGCTGAAAGCTAATCCAACTAACATGCTCGTCACATGGGGGTGAATCTTTAAATGAAGGGGAAATTTCAAAATCAATTCACAAAATCGACCCTTTTTCAGAAATTAAGGGGTGTT
>JBBMKF010396706.1:0-14141 GCA_037834155.1 Curcuma caesia
ATAAGACAAATTATTACTATGAAAAATTAGAAAATCAATCTAAAAAATCATGGCACAAGAAGCCACCAGCCAATCCAATATAATTACACAATTAAATGGCCAAAATTATCTAATCCTCTCTTTTCAGAGAATAAAAAAAAACTAAAAAAGAAATCACAAAAAAATGCTTATCTAATCATAACAAAACTAGGGTAATTAAGAGGAAATGATCTCAAATTTTAGCCGGATCATCCAGAAAAAAAAAACTAAACATGTTTAGGGTTCTATGTAGGCATTGATACCACACCATAGTACATAACTCTAAACAAAATAGAATAGAAGACGATTAGGAAACCAACAATACTTACTCGACTACCAATATGGATCCACATTGGTTGAGTTGAAGAGCAAAAAAATGTCTAATCAAGGAAGGATTCCTAATCCATGTTTGTCCATATGAAGCCACATTGGTTGAGTCGAAAAGCAGAAAAGGTAGAGGTGAGGGGAAAGCAAAAAGGTACTAAGGGAACAGATAAGTTTTTGAGGATGGCCCCTAACTACTTGTTAGAACAATGCCAATAAGTGTGAATCTTCTGCATAATTTCATTAACAAATAAATAACACAATATAAAAAAAAAATCTTTTTCCTGCATTTTTTTCTAGAAACATTCTTTTTTTCCAGGGTAACAAACTTCCTTTTCCGCTGCCTTAGTAAGAAACTACCTTCTTTTCCTGGAATAGGAATGACCTTCCATTCCTTTCCTTCACTCTGGTATTCAGTCAATCCATTCAGTTTCCATCCATAGAAATTGTCTCAACTCTCGAGCATCCAATTTGCCAAAGCTTATTGGATAAACTCAAATTTCTCTCAAGAGGGTTTGTTCTATACAATCTTCTAAGCATAAATCTGAAACATTTCTATCAACTTCATCTCCTTTTTTAGTATGCATTCATCTTGTGCACAGTTATCAGTTGGAAGCCTAGGGTTTACAGATCTCTCCATCAAGACATAATTAACCATCTAAAAAAGGTCGAATCCCACCTGCAAGTCAAAAATTAATCATATAAATTTATAATCGAAGGAAGGGCAAACAAACCAGTGCATTAACACATATCTCTCCATTTAAACACAAGATTGAGGCATTATGATCTAAACTAGATAATATAGGTAGAGGATAAAGATTTGATTCTCAAAGCCTATTGATCCAATCGAGTAAGAAGTTTGAGAAAAATATATTAACTTTTATGGTGCATCATAAGTGCTTCAATATCATTACCTACATTTTCACGAGAAGAAAATAGCATTGCAAAAAGGAAGAGAATCTGTCGAGGCATCCTTCACTCAGCAGAGAATAGCACTGGAAACAGCAAGAGAATCGCTCGAGGCATCCTTTGAAGATGAACACTTGCTGCCTCAGGACAACTACTGTCATCCAGGGCTCTTGGACATTCTTAAGTAATTGCATTTGAAAAAATTAATCCCTCAAAGCTTGTGATTTGCTAGAATGTCATATGTTGTTTCATTGGGTACAAGACCTCTGTCGAGCATCTCATCGTGCAAACGAAAAGCTTCTTCGAACTTACCCTCTCTAAAATACCCATTAATCAATTTATTGTATAAGCCGACATTAGGTTGTACATCCACTCTATCCATTTCGAGCAACATTCTGTGAGCACCTTCCACATCACCATTGTTGCAGAGGCCATGTATCAATGCAGTGAATGTGACAACATCTGGTACATTTTGGTCTTGTAGCAACATGGAGTAAAATTCAGAAGCTAGGGCTGTTTTTCCAACTTTCAATGATCCATCAATAAGATTAGTGTAGGTTGCCGTATCGCAAGGAATTCTATCTCTAACCATTCTTCTATGCAACTGAACAGCAGCTTCCATTTTACCTTGAGATTTATAGCCAGAGATAAGGCTATTGAATATCGATGAACCAGGTGCTAAACCAACTTTATCTATATCATTAAAAAGATACAAAGCGACTTCCATCTTCCCTTCCTTGCACAAATAATCAATAAGAATATTATACACAGCAATGTCCAATGGAAAATCTTTCCTTCTTAAATCGTTCAACAATTTGAGAGTAAGATCAACAGAATTACTTCTACAATACCCGTCAATCAAACTGGTGTAAGTAATGATATTCGGGGAGATGCCACAACTAATCATTTCTCGATATGTTGAAAGTGCCATGCTCATCATGCCCTGCTTCACAAAGCCATCAATCATGCTATTGTATGTCATAGCACTGGGGATAAAACCTTCCTCCAAAAACTTCTGCAACATGTCTTTCGCAACAGTCACATGTCCAGTTTTGCAAAGGCCGTTCACAATGGTGTTGTATGTATAATCATTACAAGCAACGCCCATGTTGCGCATTTCATCAACAAGTTGAAGAGCTTTGTCCTTGTTATTTTTCTTCACATGGCATGTCACTAAATTGGTATAGGTGATCACATTTGGTTTTATACCCTTTTCAGACATCTGAGTGTACAAGTTAACAGCTGAATCCAAATCTCCCTTGACACAATGGCCGAATATCAAGTTGTTATAAGAAACTTCACTGGGTTCTAATCCAGTCTCCAACATCTTATTAAACAATCCGCAAGCTTCCTTTAGCCTCCCAGCACGGCAAAGCCAATGAATAAGACAGTTATAGGTGAAAACATTGGCCACACCAGATGAAACTCCCTCCTCAAACACACCATATGCCTCTTTCCAGTTGTTAGACTTCAACAGACACTTTATGACCGAATTCAAAGTAAATACATTCGGCACCAAGCTCATCTCCTTCATTTGGTGGTAAAGTTCAATTGCCTTTTCTGTGTTTCCGTGTTTAAAACAGCCATCAATCAGAACACAGTATGTAACGTTGTTTGGTTCAATACCTTGCTCACGGACTTTAGCCAGCAAATCCAAAGCACTATTAAGGTCACCCTTTACACAGAAGCCTTTCATCAGACTAGTCGCGAGAACTAAATTCATCGAAAGACCACAACCAAGCATCTCATCCTTCAAACTCAATGCCTTTTCTAAGTCACCTTGCTTAACACAAGCTCCGATAACGAGATTATAAATGAAAGCAGAAGGAACCAACCCAGCATCCTTCATCTCACTCAAAAAATCACAAGCTTTCTTGGCATCAGGCTTCTTGCAAGATGAATGAATCAACTTATCATAAGAAACCGTATCAGGCTGCACCTGTCCCTTATCAACTGCTTCTCTAAAGTACACCTCGGCATCCTCTGATTTCCCTGTTTTCAAGCAGACATTCATGACAACGTCAAGTGTAAACTTGTTATAATTCATTCCTCTATCCCTCATCTCCTCAAAAAGCTCTAGAGCTTTACTATAGAAACCTGATCTGAGCATAGAGAGCAATAAACCATTCCTAGATTCGACACCAGGAAAGATGTCATTCTCGACCATACTCTTGAAAGCCTCAACGGCTTCTTCTACCTTTCCAGTTCTTGTGTAGGAAGTCAAGAGATGATCGAAAGAACTAGAATTAGAGCGGCACTTACTTGCCGTCTCGGCCAGCCGATGGACCAGAATGCTGGGACGTGGAACAGAACCAGATTGAATCAAATTTTTCATCAAATTCTGCGCATTTGTTACCTTCCCAGCGCTGGAGAGGATGTGGAGCATGACGCATAAGGAATCGACGTTGCGCAAATCTCCCCCGAAGCTGTCCTGAATCCGAGACCGTTCGAAGAACTTGAGCGCGTCGTTGGGCTTGTGCTGGTTGCTGAGAAGGAACTCGATCACCGCTTCAGAGGATGGAGGGGGTAGGCGATCCGATGTATCCTCTAGGCCTTGAGCTGCTGATTCCTCGGAAGCATTATGAGAGGGAGGCGACAGGGAGGCAGAGGAGGATAGGAGGAATCTGGATGCGTGAATGCAGCTTGGACGCCACGAAGAGAGGCGTCGGGGGGATCTCCGGACAGCTCTCATACTTCTGACCGACGGGGTTAGGAAACCTCTCTCCTCGTCGCCGTGGTAGTGGTGGCGGTGGTAGTCGTCGTTTTCGCCGCCGCCGCCTGTCTTTTCTCTGGTTTAGGGCGATACATAAACTCTCAACGATTTGTGGTGGGTGTGTGGAATCGGGCGAAATAACAGATCCGACCTGTTATTAATAGCGGATCTTGATACCTGAAGAACGAAGAACCATTAAAAATAGTAGTTCTTTGGTAAAAATAAAATTAATTAATTTTTTTTTAAAAAAACGCCACGAAGGGAAGTTTTAACTACCATGCTAAAACTCTCTACGTTATTTAAAATTATACTAATATTAGTTAAACCTATTTCAATATTAATTACAATTGTTTTATTTAATTAATATTAAAATAATGTTAATTAAAATTTAAAAATTAACTAATATTAAATCGATATTGAAGTAATGAGCCCCCGGAGCATAGGTGAGTTGATTACGACGCAGCAGATTTGTAGAAGAGGGCAAGGGTTTGAATTAGTCTGTTGGCCCTCTTTTCTCGTCGAAGTTGCACAAAATATGTTTTATCATCATCGTGAATTTAAATTTATTTTCATATTCTTAAATTTAAAATTTAGACTTTTAGATTATGAGAATCAATCTACATTAATATTTGAAATTTTCAAAGATTTCAACTTATATTTTTAAAGTATTTTTAAAATTTTAAAATTGGATCATTCAATTTTTGAAGTGTTTGTTGCTTTATAATTATAATTGTAAAATATAATTTTTAGAAATTATTATATGTGGTTGTGAAAATGAAAATTTTTAAAGTTTTAAAAAAAATTATTTGTTATTTATTTTTGAATTGTCATAAAAGGAATATCTACTTAATTATCGGCTACCACATGGTGCTGAATTTTGAAATACCGCACCACATAGTGGTGTTGTATTTTGAAATCCGATGTTGTATTTCGAAATCCAACACCAGAGAATCTAACAAAAATTTTAATATATTAAAATTTCAATACGGTATCAGTATATTTTTTTTATATCAAAATTTTTAATATAATATATGATACGTAGAAGGGGAGCTTTGGTGCAACAGTAAGGCTGCTGCCATGTGATCTAGAGGTCACGGGTTCAAATTATGGAAACAGCCTCTTGCCAAAGGTAAGGTAAGACTGCGTACAATGGATTCTTTCTCCGGACCTTACATGACGGAAGCTTTGTACACCGGACTGCCCTTTTTTTTATATGATATCATATGTAAAATTCCATATACCATATCAAATTAGCTCTAATTAAATTCGTCTCTCTCCCAATTGAAAATCCTAAGTACCGCCATTGTACTTAGTCTTACTTACTTTGTGAGAAGTGATTTTCGAAACTCTAAACTCATGACATCCTTTGCTGCGTCCTTCAGATACTATTGTTCCTAAAATAATAAATTTATATTCATTTTATCATTTAACAACTTATAATCAGATTTAGTTAAAGAAATGTTTACCCCTGAGTAATTTTCAATAGCCAAGTTCTTTAAGAACTTAAATACTATTTAATACATGAAAATAAGAGGATTTATAATCCAAATCCTTACAGTCAAATCATTTTGAATAAGAACTATTCCATTTGAATTTACATTTTCTCTGAATTCTACTGTAGTAATTTTACTAGTGCGATAAGGCTCGCCTTCCTTTCAAGTAAACGACAATATCTCTTCTGTTCTGCGAGATATTGCGATAAGGCTCGCCTTCCTTTCAAGTAAACGACCATATCTCAATAATGAATTTTGCTATCTTGAGCGACGAGCCAGTGCGCGACCGCCCGACCCCTGTTCGCTTCCTCCGCCGTCACATCGTCGTCCGATCACCGCCAGCTGCCGGACCTGGCCCGTTGGATGCGCAGTTCACCGGCACGCATTCCGGCTGGATTGCGGCCGGAATCCCGCCGGAATCCGGTCGGAAATAGGACAGTGGTCGTTTGTCGGCCGGAATTCGATCGGATTCCGACCGAATCGCGGTCGGTCTCCGGTCGGAATCCGGCCGATTTCGGCCAGAATCGGCCAACAGTGCCTGTTGGTCGATTTCGGCCGGATTCCGGCTGAATCGCGGCCGGAATTCGACCACCGCCGGACCGCCGGCGAGTGGCGGTTCCAACGGGTCCGATCCGACGGACGGCGGTGGTCGGACGGCGATGAACCGACAGTGGGAAGCGGCGGAGGTCCGAGAAAAAATACTGTGCAATCATGATTTTTGGACGGCTCGCGTTGATCGTGCGATCGGGCGGACGGCGGAGATCGAGACGCTCATGGGCGCGCACCGGGCTGTCACCCAGGATAGCATTTCTGTCTCAATAAATACTTCCAAAAGAAAAAGGAAAGAAAAATAATCTACATTTCTTTTGTTATAAGATATATATTTGTCATAAATTAAAATTACAGAAAAAAAATCTTTCCGAATAAATAAATGAATAATTTAAGAGTCACAAGCTAACGTATAACGAGCCGAGTCACGACATGGGCACATCTACCTAACACCGCGCTGATCGTCGTCGGACGCTTCCCTCGCATCGGGCTCATGGACGCGCGTCTCCGCCGCCGCCGCATCCGACCGCAGCGCCTCGGCCGCGGCCTCCGCAACCTCCTCGATCCTCTCGACCGCCTCCTTCAGCCCCAGACGCCGCTCCGGCTCCGGATCCACGCACTCCACCGCCACCCGCAGCAGCCGCACCATCTCCGGCACTGCTGACTTGGCGCCGGCTACCATCGCCGGGTCCAGGACATCCGCCTCCCGCCCTTCCCCCGCCGCCCGCGTCGCCCACTCCACCACGTCCGTCCCGCCGTCCACGTTGCTCAGGTATTGCGCTGGGAATTTCCCGGTCATCAGCTCAAGCAGAAGCACGCCGAAGCAGTACACGTCCGACCTCGGCGACACTGGCCGCCCCGCAAGAACCTCCGGTGTTCGCAGAGCCTGCATCAGCGTCCCCGCCTGCGACGCGTTGACCATCGGCAGATACCCGAAATCCGTCAACCGAGGCTCGAAATCCAGCGATAGGACCACGTTGCCGGATTTCAGATTCCCGTGCGGGGCGTCGATGAACGGCAGCTCGGTGTGGAGGTAGGCGAGGCCGCGGGCGACGCCCCGGGCGATGCCGAGGCGGCGCCCCCAATCGAGCGCCGCGTGGTCTGTTCCCCTGTCGCCGTGGAGGACGTACGACAAGCTCCTCTTGGGGACAAACTCCAACACGAGCAGCTTCTCGTCCTTCCGGTAATGGTAGGCCAACGGCGTCACCACGTTGGGGTGGGAGAGGCGACCTAGCCGGGCCATCTCGGCGGCGAACGCCTCCTTCCCCAACCGGTTCAAGTCTCGTGTACGCTTCACCACCACGGCGACGCCGTTCGCCATCGCCGCTTTGTACACCGTTCCCATACCGCCGCTCCTCAGTAACTCCGCCTCTGCTTTCATCAGGTCGGAAAGCTGGAGTTCTCCGTTCCTCGAGCTCAACATAACCAATCCCTCTGCTCCGCCTCCGGCGCCGGCTGTTGCACCGCCATCTTCTCCCGAGTTCGGCGAGGTGGTTTCTTTCGCTTTGCGAGCCTTTCCTAACGTCACCACTTCTTCTTTCTTGTCTCCGGTCTTCAACGCGTACAAGGCCATGCAAACGAGGAGGACAGCGAGGGCGCAGGCGATGATAATGCTTCCGCCGCCTCCGGCGGCGATCGCGGGTTCAGCGCAGGGCTTTCCGACGACGAGTTGGCTGCACAAACCTTCGTTACCGGAGAACGAACTCGAGTTGAACTTGGCAAGCGCCTGGGGGATGGACCCATGGAGATTGTTGTTGGACACGTTGAAGGAGGACAAGGAGGGCAAGGCGAGGGCGGCGGGTATCTCGCCGGAGAAATGATTATTCTCCAGGTGGAGCTCCAGCAGCGCGGTGGCGTCGGCGAGCGAGGCGGGGATGGGGCCGTTGAAGTGGTTGTCATCGAGCCAGAGCTTCTTGAGCCGGGTCATGCCGCGGAAGGAGTCGGCGGGGATGGGCCCGGCGAACTTGTTGCGGGAGAGGAGGATGGACTTGAGGGTGTGGAGGCGGCCGATGTCTGCTGGGAGGGCCCCGGAGAGGGAGTTGTTGACGAAGCTGAGAGAGCGGAGGGCGGGGAAGGCGAAGAGAGCGTCGACGTTGAGGGTGCCGGCGAGGCCCATGTCAGAGAGGTGGAGGCCGGTGATGATGCCCTGGAGGCAAATGACGCCGGGCCAGGGAGTGCGGGGGTCGCAAGGAGGGGCAGGATTGGAGGTGGACCAGGACGAGAGGGCCGCGGCATTGGTGAAGGAGTTTTTTAGGAGGAGGAGGGCGTCGGTGTCGGAGGCCGGCGGGGTGGGGGCAGAGGCCGAGAAGCTGAGGCAGTGGAGGAGGAGGAGGAGGTGGAGGAGAGCCATAGCGGTGGCCATGGCGGAGGAGCGGAGAGGGAGGTTTTGCTTCTTTTTTGTCTTCTCGGCGTGGATGGAGAATCTAAGGATCGGGGATGGAGAAAAGTGGGTTGACCAATAATAGACCGTGCCGGAGAGAATCCAGCTTTGCACCGTTGACCTTGTCCATCATGTCAACATTACTAACTATATCAATTCAATATTAACAGATCCAATACAACAGAAAGAATTTTAAACCATTTAATATAAGACATGTCTGGTTGGCATTATGAGAGTTTCATCTATTAGCAAAAGTATAATTTTAAACAGATCCAATACAACAGAAAGAATTTTGCTAACAGATTCAGCAGATATACAGTATAAGAATAGTGCAATTGGAAAACCGCAAGTATATTATTTTTGCTTAGGGATCATTTTGACGGGATATTAAGCCTATCTCCGAAGATACAATACTATTACAGCTATGATAGAACATGGCATGCAGGTAGGTCTCGATCAAACAGACCCACACTATAAACAGGCATAGAGAAGGTGATTCTATCTAGTTAGACCAGACATGGATCAAACCTTGCTTGTTGCCAGTGTAGATCTCGTTCCGTTCTTCGTCGTAGAAGAGGGCAGTGACATCTTCAAGAGCCTCCCTGATGGTGCTTCTGATTGTAGACCGGTTGGTATCCTTGCGCTTTCGAGACGCGGGTTGGAGTGTGGGATCGAGTGGGCATATCTTGGCTATGCATTTTCCAGTGAGGATGTTGCTCATATTGATGGAGCCAACAGGAGATACTGATCAAAATGGAAACAAGACAGATCCTATCATCAGTCAATTGGGCAGGAATCAAAACTTTAGAGCTTGATGGGATTGAGCACCATACCTCCCTGCTTGTCACACCCATCTTCAGCTTTGCAGTAGGAGATTATTAGGTTTTGATCGCTGGTAATGTAAATGTTGTTGGTATTACAGTCCAGATGCCACAGTTGATGGTCCTCAAACGAAGTGACAAGCTCCCCGCGAAAATTCCAAACTGACACAGTCCTGTCTCTGAACGTCAAGAAAAGGTGGTTCTCGTAGAGGAAAATGAATGCAGAAGGGGTCATGAACTCATTCTTGCTAACTTCAATGAGGTCTGTATTCCTGACCTGCTAACTTCAAGGTGTATTAGAGATGAATGAACAAATTTGAGTAACAAATAAGGAAAAGTTTTAGCAGTTTACATCGAGAATCTGTAGGTTCTCATTTTCTTGCTTCACTAGAAGTTTCTCGTTGAACTGTTCTATGAAGTCAACCTTTTTGTTGCGATGCAGCAAGTGATTAAAAGATTTCAATACTTTTCCATCTTCGATTGAGAGTATTGTCAGTGGTACATGACTAAGAGTTCTTTGGTAAATTAGCAACATGATCCCAGGGCTGCCAGAACTGATATTAGGAGATAAAATAGGGGAGAAAACAATAGTACAAATATTTCCATAGAAATTATTTGAAGCGCAAAAGTTGGGACCTTATTTTAATTTCCTGGATCTCCTTGTCACAAATTGAGTAGAGAAAGGAGTAGTTTTTCAGGTCAAAAACCTTGTAAATGCTGAAAAGATATATGTGAGACTTCAGAAGGATGCTCCTAAAATTTAGGACGACATAGTAACTAAAAGGTGGTAGCTTACCCATCCTGGGCTGAGTAGGTCAGCACTTTACCATTTACATCATCGAATTCGACAAAACCTGGCCATTTTAAGGATTCAGTTTCAAAAAGGGGATACCCAGCATCCAATTGGTTTCTCCTGATATATCTGCATAGTTGAGTTGACACCATGGGATCATTCTTTTGAGAGTAATCATATTCAAATAGCAAATTTTATGGACTTCTATCTTATAAAAAAAATGGAGACATCAGTTGAATACATAAGACAGTCAGGGCCAGTATGATCATGAAAAACAAATTGAACTCAATTTATGCTCATTCCTAGAAAGATCAGTAATGCATCTGTTTGTTTTCAACTAAAATAAAGAGAAGCTGAAAATTTATTCATGTGCAGAAATTCTCATTGGTGATTGATCCACTTGAAAAGAGTCACTTACCCAATTGAAGTTGTCCTGCATTTCAAAGAACTGAAATGATCCGACGCGTAAACTGACACGGTGATGAGAGATTCATTGTTCTTATTATAAAATAAGCTCCTGATAACTTCATCAGGGCTTATGTTCAAGAAGCATATCCGCTTGTTTGTTGCTGCAACAATAAGCAGAAGTCAATCACAATGAAAAAGAAAGGGCCAGCTACAGAGTGTGACTGGAAGATTTACTTCTACTAAAAGCAGCACAAAGACCAGACTGCGCGAGAGCAAATATAAGATCATTTGCAGCAACAATCTCGATAATCTTGGACCTTTTCTTCAGAAATTGCAATTTCAGAAACCAGTGGATATTAGGATCATACGTGTCAAACTCTTCCTGTTAGCCAGAAGAGAAACCATAAGAGAAAAGAGATTGTTAGCACAATCCCATTGGCAAGATCTATATTTGACTAGGATATGGTGTACAGAACAAGGTATTTGTACACTTGCATTCGTGGAGAATGAATATGCACCAAATGAAAAAATATAAGTATCTGACAGATCATGCCTAAAATCTCAAGGGAAAGGCAACAGATATACATCTGTGACATAATTTAGTCATGCATGTTGTAAGCAAATTGGCCAGGAATTTAAAAAATTTATCACTACATGGCTTAGAAACATTGAACTTCATATATAAGCAAACTGTCCTGTATCTCCACATAAATGATGTAAGAAAATTGTAAACTAGATAAATATAGCACTGACTCAATGTTTTTTCCTTATATTTCACAAATAGGATACTGAATAGTAAAGTGTGGTGGAACAGACAGCTGACACTGTGAACAAACTTAATGCTATGGTTACGAGAAATTAGCTTAGTTTTAATCCATGTTTACAATCTAAAGTGCCTAGATGATTGCTATCAGGAAACTTGAAGAGACTTATCAAAAGTTACTGTGGTCCTCAGTCCTAAATTTTTAGGTGTTTTTTTGCCAATTAACATTGATTATATTTGTAACGTAAACAAGTGTTAGTTCTGATAGGTAGTTGGTCTAGCTCTGTATCAATGTGCCTAAATTTTATTTCCCAAGAAATCTGAGCTGAGGAAGATCCTGAATATAAGTTCTAAATCAATAATATTTCTCTGACAAGTATTTGTGTTAAGAAAAACATAATAAATCTTCAGGAGGTTCAACTTGGTGGAAACTCTCTCTAAACTTGAATTTTTAGTTGATCATGACAGAAACTACCATTTCACTTGGTGGGCTGAGAACGCTGGGCATTACTTCAAGGTTTGCTGGCTCACCAATTATAACCTTTTCTTGCTTCTTAATGACAGAGACTCAAACAGAAACACCCAAATAAAGCATTGAGATTCATTCCAGCAACAGATCCAACAGAAATAAGATGTGGCGAGACTTAAATCTAATTCGTAAAGCAGTATAGAGCTCTTTAGGAATGGAAGGTTTAGTGATATTCTTGACGCAGTATATAGAAGTCAATGGATTAAATAATCAAGACTAGAGAACAGTATTGTATACTCATCATATAGATAACTCCAGAATGTAGTTTCATCCTACACAAATAAAACAAGTCTGCTCCTTTCACAATGGCCATCCAGCATACTATTGATACTTATATTACAAGATAGTCACCGCTAAACAAAGTTCTGCATCATAGTTCAATATGCATAATGATGTCGTTGAATTTGTAAGTAATTTCCCACCAAGCAATAGAACATCAGCTTTTAGATCATATCTGTAGAATTTAGGAAAGAAAAATAGTGTCTTGTGTTGTATTTGGAAAAAATGATTAACATATTTATAGATTTAACATTAAATCCATAAACATGACTAATTCTGTTGCATAACAATAAAAATGCCTTAAACTAGGTTGACTGTAATATTTGATCTAGAACTCCTCAAGTTGAAGCATAAACACTGTCTAATTTGTTATATTAGTTTTTTTTTAAATGAATCTCAATGGAAACATAATACTTGAATGTCTATCAATGCGAACAAAGTCTATTAATGCAAACAGCAAAAGCACTTTAGACAACCAGAAGTCGGTTGTTTCTCTGCCCTAATAAGTGATGGAAGAGCGGCAACAAGAGTCACATTAGACAACTAGATGTTGTTTAATTTTTCCGCTTGATTGTAAAGTGCATGATAGAACATCCAATATAGAAAACAAACAAAGAGATCGAGGAGAAGGCATAATTTATGTCTTCATTGTTACCATGCATGGAGTGCAACAAAGTGCAATGAAGCAACATGCATAGAGACATCCGGAAGACATGCGCTAGTCATAGCAAGGTTCTAATCTGCATAATTCCTAGATTCTCACAAAATGAATGATGATAAATAGACACTGCCAGCCTCCCTTTATAGGATTATCTCTTCCAGAAACTCCTATGTGGAAAGGTAACTTTGAAACCATGTAAAATTTAGGAGAAAAAAATATTATACTGCACTGTATTTTATAAAGAATAATTATATGTTTTCATTGCTTCAATATAACCTATACACGACTAATTCTAACTAAAACATAGGCATCAAACTATGCTCGTCTTAAACCATGCTATATCTTGTATTTTTACGTAACAATATTAAATGCATTAATGCTAAGTTGACCTTTTTATGCCAGCACAGTTATGGCATTCCTAAATGCTTGAAATCATAAACTTCACTTTTACAAGTGACATGGGTGAAAATTTTCAAGATTTGTAAGTTCCCATGCATTAACCTCCCACCACTTAGCATCAAAAGGATTTTCTGAACCTAAAAAGAAATAAAAAGTAAAAAAACCCTACTATCAATGAGGCACTTATTCTACCTTCAAAATAGATAGTTTAGTCCCACATCGAGTGTTACATGGAAGTTAACAACATGCCCAAATAGGAGAACTAACCCTATGGGCTAAACCAATTAAGTTCCCATATGAGACTCAACTGAGGTGCAACATCTTCTAAAAAAATTCACCTTCTTTTTGCTACTCTTTTTTCCTGTAAACTAAGGATCAACATCTTATGAAAAAATACCCACCTCTTTTTGTTATTTTTTTTCCAGTAACTAATTGATGCATTAGTTAAACTGTCAAGTAAATTATGTACACAATCTCTATAGCGAAATTCTGTGAACCTCTCTCTTTCTTTCTTTTTATCAAAATTCTCCATTTAGTGTATCATAATATGTGCGTTCTCCAAAAGAACATGTGTGCCTATAGATTATGGCATTCCATGCACAGCTCAAAAGTTAAGTTTTTGGTCCCTGATCAAAACGATTTAATCTCAATGTTGAAACTAACTTAGACTAAACAAAATTGACCTAAAAATCCTAAGCTACCTTAATTAGTAGGTTGTAACCTTAAAATAAATAGTTGTTTTGCAATTTATAAATATATTATGGTATTCCACGCATGATTTTAAAAAAGCATTCGAATCGGGGTTTCGGTTTGGACGAATGTTGATGTCACATTGGGAGAGTTGGCATGGTCTTACAAAATCGCCGTTTGAGTTGTATAACCAATCGAAATTTTAAAAGAGTCACATATTGACTGCATATGGCATATGTAGTACGTTCATTTGAACCAATTTAAACTAAACCAAAATGGCTTAAGCCCCTACCTTATTTAGAAGCTTGTAATTAAAAAAAATGTTGTTTGAAAGTGATAAACACTTTAAGTATCAATATAATTATCTTTTAATATTTTTAATGGTTACTAAATATGCCTCCATACATGATGC